>JAJAGP010000011.1:1485000-1652500 GCA_025084515.1 Ancistrus triradiatus | reverse complement strand
TATTAATTCAATATATTGTTTTTGTAGCATGTAATTTTTAATTGTTTTGTAATTATTATTATTATTATTGTTGTTATTATTATTACTATTTTTTGTTTCATAGTTTGTAATTATTATTATGAATATTAATATGAATTATTTAAATATATTTTTGTAGCTTGTGATTATTATTAATATTATTTCAATATATTGTTTTTGTAGCATGTAATTTTTAATTGTTTTGTAATTATTATTATTATTATTATTGTTATTATTACTACTATTTTTTGTTTCATAGTTTGTAATTATTATTATTAATATTAATATGAATTATTTAAATATATTTTTGTAGCTTGTGATTATTATTAATATTATTTCAATATATTGTTTTGTAGCTTGTAATTATTATAATTTATTTTGTACTAATACAAAATAAATACTTTAGGGTGGTAAGCCCTTGTTAAAATATGTTCTTAGTTACACCATTCACTACTGAGCTCTGAACTGTCTCTGGAAGTACTGTTCATAGGGTATGATGCCCAGCGTTTGATGGAGTGGTGTAAATCGCACCACCTTTGGACTTTGGAGCAGTTATGCAGATGGATCCTGCCATGGCGTCTTTGCCAGAACTGATGTACTGTAGCACTAGCGGTGTTGACATGAGTGTGCAGCTCATCAATGCAGTCGATCAGCAAACACCACCTCTTATGAATGCACTCCGTCCAGCCCATAAACACGGCGGGGGGGCTGGGGGGGTGGAGGGGAGGGGGTTGTTGTGGTGAGCAAAGCCCTTGGCTTGTGAGATCAGTGATTTCATATCCCTCTATCAGTAAGTTAATATGTATGTCAGCGTGTTCCGCCCAGCGCATTGATTCCTGTTTAAAAGGCTCTGCTTATTCAATACTGGCCCATCTGTCTCTCTTAGCTCATAAATGAAGTGGTCAGCATCGACTGGCCGGCGTCGTGTCTATAAAAGCCAACACACTAATGAAGACTCGCACACAAACCCACACGTACACACCGTATGCATAAATGCTAATCAGGTCTCTGTGTCCAGACACACACACTCACTCCAATCATGATAATTGCAGAGCGGTCCCTCGTCGATGAAAAGACAGACATAGATTTTTTCCCTCTCTCTCTCTCTGGCTTTGGCTCCCCTTCTGCTGCTGTGTAGGTCAGCTTTAAAGGTTGTGTCTGCTCATTTGTCAGACATCGTTAGCCCAAAGCGTGCAGGCATCCGCCGTTTGTCATCTTGATCAATTATGGATCATACGCGCCCGGCTCGTTTGCTTTGGACTGCCCAGTGTGCTTATTCATAACACGCGCTCGATATTTCAGCCCCGCTTGCTTTTCAATAGCGGCAAATTAATGTTGCCATTAACTTACTGTAGATACGTCTAATAAAGGCGGGTTATGAATTCTGATGGGATGCTGAAGTGCAGGGAGTTGGAAAGTTGGACTCAGACTCGGTCGGCTGCGGGATCTAATGATAAAGTGCTCACGGAGCTCAAAAACATCATTTTGGAAATGTTAAACTCGTCGTGGACGGCTGGTTTTACATTTATAGCGCTTAGCAGACACGCTCCTCATCCGGACTGAATTTCAGGGCTCTCCTAGGAGCCGTAGAACTCATTTAGGTTTCGTCGTACCAACGACTTTCGGGCAGTTCAGCGTCCAACAATGTCAGCTTGGCACTTGGTCTTGCTCCTGCAACCCAGTTGGTGGTGGTCCAGTGTGTAAATCACTGAACCTTCATTGCCCATGTCGAGTGCTTTTAGTTTAAGCTGTTGAAGCAGTCTTACTGCTGATCGAATAATCCATAACTGTATTATTAGGACATCAGGAGGTCCCTTGAACTTGGAGGTTTGGTTTGGCTTAGTGACCGATATGGGTTTTTAATAATCCATGCTGAAATTTAGAGAGCAGGGTGATATTTTTTGTGAGTATTTTTTGTGCTACTGATAGCTCGGTGAGTAGCACCGTCGCTTCAGAGCAAGAAGGTCCTGGGTTCGATCCCAGGTGCTTTTCTGGTCCTTTCTGTGTGGAGTCTGCATGGTGCTCTTGTGGGTTTACTCCAGTTTCCTCCAACATTCCAAAGACATGCGTGTTAGGTTAATTGGTGTTTCTAAAGTGCCCCTTTATAGTGTGTGCCCTACGATGATTTGGCACCTTGTCTACCCTATGCAAGCCATGCTGTTTAAAAACTCCGGCAGCACTGCTGTATCACGCACTATCTGCATCATAGCAGAAAGGAGAGCAGGATCCACCAACCAAACCGGACCTGATCTGTGCTGAGACCATTAGAGAACAGGGTAAAGGGGACAAACAAGGTACGTAGACACACCTGGACTACAGTTTGTAAATGTAGAACTACAGAGTGCAGCTTTATGGGAAGAGGAGCCGATCAAACGGACGATGAGCCTTGCAGTGCTTGAGTGATAAAACAGATAAAACACTCCTCCTTGGCCTTGCAGACTGTTGGGACGACTGCGACCTCTCCTTTGAGTCCGAGACGCGTTTGCATGTGTGCATGGATCGAAATAAAGAGAGGCACCAGACGACGCTTTCCTCCCTCCAGTTTCCGGATCAATCCGTCTCCCAGCATGCACCGCACGCCTGACCTCAAAGCTAAACACGAGGCCCGCGCTATAAAGCGCCCGCGCCGGGGTGTTAGGCCTTGAAGTCGCACTCGGCATCAAATAACAGGATTATCGTACGGCGGCGTTTGAAGGCGCGCGAGCGTGCAGGTGCCTGTTTGAGCCGAGTACCTTGTTGTTGAGCATGTGCATCTTTAGTAGTCACGGTGTGTATTTACCTGTAGGCTTTTTCTCCGGGATAAGAGGGAGAGGGAGTGCTAGAGAAACACAACTCAGTCTGGCCTGGTCGCGTCTCTCTTTCTTTGTTCATCCCTCTCTTCTTCTCCTCTCGCCCTTCTTGCTCTGTCCGGGGAGTCATTATTGCTTTGGTGAATATTTCATGGTCCTCAATACGTCTGAACACAGACACCTGCCAGGCTCTCTTATGTGCACACAACAGATCATAGATCAAAATCGCGCTCTCCTGCAGCTGCGTCCTCCGCTCTTCCTCTCGCCCGACATCCACCACATACAGCCCTAATGCGGTGCGCTCGACAGACGCCTTTTCATGAACCGATGGAGATTTTCTCTCTGTTGTTCTCTCTGTGGCTACCTCTCTTTGCTCCGAGCTTTTCCTCCCCATTCCTGGTTCCTCAGATGAAAAGCGCGAGCTTCACAGGCTGCCGCGGTTCTTGTGAGGGAGTGTGAATACTAACCTGCTCCTTGCCTCCTCGCCCTGACCTTGAATACCCCCCGTTCCACCTGCGCTGTCTTTTACCGACCGACCGATCGCCTTTTTAAAAAATCTTCCCCGCCATCTTTGCTTTATTTGTTTCTATCTTTCTTTTTTTTAAAGGACTCCAAAGGATCAAGTCGGCGATGAAATATTCATTGGCGATTTAAGCGCCTCCTGCATGAGTCCTCATCCATAAGTCAGAGCGCTCTGGTCATCTCCAGGTCTGGCTGTCAAGTTAGCTGATGTTTCTGTGTCTATTTGAAGTGGGGTTTTTTTCCTCCCCTCCGTTCTCCTTCATCTGTGTGAATTCGGAGATGTGAAAAGCTTTTTCAGCACTGTTTCACCCACTCTTATCTACTGGCCTCGCGGTCCTTCACTATCCTCCTACAGTACTACTTTACTTAAATGAAGCACCCCCTACATTTTGGGGGTTGTGTATTTAAAAGTGTAGCCTAATTGGCCTGAAACATGGCATAATTAATAGAAAGGTCAGATGGTCAGCTCGGACAGAAGGGATCTCAAAGTACCTATAAAATCAGAAAAAAGTTGAGACGCTATGGAAAATGCAAATACATAAAAAGAAAACGCACTATTCCTTACATTTACTTTGACTTTCTTGCAGACAGTATGAACCTGAGATATTTCGTGGTTTTTTTCCGGGCTTTAAATTCGTTATTAAACATCCATTCCTGCATTTCAAACCTGCAACACGTTCCAAAAAAGTTGGGACAATCTAATGTAAAAAATTTAATGATCTGACTTCAAACACAACAACAGTCCAAAAGCAGGATCCACCAAAGGCTGAGTTTTTGAGGAACAACCATGGGCAGAGGATCTCCAGTTTATCAGCACATATGCAAGAAAGTTATTGAAATGGTTAAACATAATGTTCCTCAAAGAAAGACTGGTATGGGATTTCCATGTTTCTCTCTCTACAGAGCACAATATCACTAAACGATTCAAGGATAATACGAGCATAAAGCTTCAGTCGCTGGTACCTTTCCAGATGATCCACTAGTAGACTGAGTTTGTTCCATGGTGTTTTCGTTGTGCCAGTACTTTTGCGTAAGACCTTTCAGAAAAACAGCGTATCTAGGCTACAGTCAGGACATCGAATCATATTCTGCTGTGCTGCTGCAAAACACCAGCTTTTATTCACAATCAAGATACCTGATTGTTATAAAATGACTTTTTTTTTTAATGCGTTGTTCCGGGAGCCAGTGGGACCAAACACACACACACACAAACAAGACGAAACCCTGTTCCAAGTGGTTTGGCTCGGGTTCGGAGGAGTGCTTTGGCAGGAACAGTAGTGTGCTTTCTTTCTCGGCGGCCCGTTGGGAGTGTGACCTCTGAGTGAGCAGCTGAGAGCAGGAAAGTAGGAATGACACAAAGTAAGTGTGTTTCATTTCAGCCCGTGGTTTATGGTGATTAGAGGAATAAAAGTCAGGCCTGTTTTAGTGGCGGACGTTATTGGGTTCTCTTATACCTATTTTGCGTATTCTTCATCAAGTGCAGGGAGGGAACTGGAAGAGCGAGGGAAAGACAAAAGAACTGTAATGGACTGTGCTGTAAGTATTTTTCTCCTCGCTGCTCTCCCTCGAGATTTGATGCGTGTGAGAGAAAATCTCTGAGCAATAACTTTATTGATTGGAATTTCACTTTATCAGCTCGGCTGCTCTTTCGCGCTGACAGGCAGGACCTCGTGAGGTGCAGCACTGGGCGTTTTGGGCTAGTGTTGCAGTCAAGATCGCTAGAACCGAGTCAAGAGCAAGACTTTTGGTACACGCCTGAGGAGTAAAACCACGCCCAGTACTTCATTGTTTATGATCGATCTGCACAGACAAACAAAAAACAAAGCGGTCGTATTTAAGTCTGGACATTAAGTCCTGAAGTCGTGCCTCCAACTTTTACATCCATAAACAGAACAAGAAGTTGCCGTTCCAGTGTAATGAGCTGACTGACATGATGATTATGCACGGATAGATCTTATACGCAGCACTAAACCATTTTTCTTTGAATTAATATTTATTTTCTGGATTGTCGTCCTGCTCTAAATCTATCCAAGACCAAGTTTTTGGCAGAAACCTCCAGTTTTTCTTCTAAAATCTCCTGGTACTGTTGATGCCAAACCCACTTCCCGCTTAGGTCCTGGTTCCAGTCCGAGTTCCAGCAGCGGTTCGCTTTGCTTCTGTCTGTTGTTGAAAGGTTTCCTCTTCGGATTAATGTCACAGAGGTGGTATCTGATGATAGATTTGAAGAATTTGTGTTTAAACCTTCTGCGGCTCATCGACCGTCGTCCTTTTTTGTGCATCTCTGTTCTTGGGGACGGATCTTGTGGAATTTAATCCGAAGAAACACCGTATGAACGTTGTAAGTTTGCGTGCTGTGTGGGCGGCTGGCTGTTTCCTGTGCACCTGTCTCTTTATGGACAGACAGAGAGGGGGATGATGGGCGACACTTGAGTAGGAGAGAAGGAAGGCGTCTCCTACGAAGGCGTCACAACCTAGTAGCAAACTCTTACACCTGCTAAACGGGGCCCAAATAACACAGAGGCTCTGTCTGACCCGGTATATGATACCTAGAGGAACACAAAGACTCGTCGCTCGGCCCTCCCTGAGGCACGCCCAATAGTCAGCGTGCCAATGCATCCCAAAGGTGCTGATGGGTTTGAGGTCAAGGGTTACAGGACTCCAACTCTATGGTTAGAGGGAGTGTCTGAGGGACTGGCAACCTCATTTATATTTTTGAATCCGGTATCCTGTCACTCATTCCATGTTGGATGACTCGTTTAGTCAAGCTCCGGTTAGAGACTCAGGGCTGATGTTATACAGTGGAGCGGAGAATTTGTCTCCGACGTTGTCTACATTTTGCGTAGACATGTCCACACACATACCTTCCGACACTTTTGTTTCATCTACGTGATAACAAATGAATCAGGATCCCGGCTCGTGTCGACGTGACTAACCTCATTTTTCTCTCCGCCATTCCCGAGCACTAAAGGTGTATAAATTTCATTTCTTTATTTTGAATCTCACCCCGAGCAATTCAATAAATCGCGGCACAGAACGAGAATAACAGGCAGGGTTGGGGTTGGGGTTGGGGTTGGGTTTGGGGGGGCTTTGAAAAAGAGTCGAACGCTCGATGAGATTTCAGACGAACCTGATAAATTACTCCTGTCCCGCCTCTCCTGTTGCTACGCTGCTGAGTTTCGAGTGTGTGTGTGTGTGTGTCTCGCTTCACACGAAACCCTGGAGACCCTTTGCTCCAAAGCGCGCTGCAGACTTCGCTAAAGCTCGTCGACTCGCTGTCATTGCACATCCACATTAAGCCTGATGTGTATGCTATTCAAAAAAGTACAAAACCAGTCGCATTAACTTTGTGTCCTCGCTCAGATCCTTCGTCTGGTGAGAAATGAATTACAAAGACAGTTGGTTTTTAGCTCCTTCTTTCTTTTTTTAAGCACCGTGGGGAAACAGAGAAGCGAGAGTCATGTCTTATTGAGACTCGGCTCCTTAATTTGATCTTTGTAAAACTAAGTTGCTTCAGGTATGCAGTACGAGGCGGCACAGATAGCCCCGGGCTGGAGAGAGGCAGAGGAACCCTGGGAGGATTCTTCATCTCTGTCTCTCTCGCACATGCTCGCTCTCTCTTTCTCTCTCTTTCGCTCTCTCTGTCTTTCGCGTTCCCTAATCTGCACCTCCTCTGAAGTTGCCCTTGGTTCTACATGTGTAATGCTAATTATGAATGAGGGAGAGTTAGATCAGTACAAACCCATCAAACATTTTACAGCAGCCTCCTATTGTAATAAAGATCAATGAACACTATATCAGTACTCATCCTGAAAGGCAGGGGCGGCGGCGGCGGTGGGGAGGGGGTGCTGGGAATTTAGCAGATACTTTCTCTTTCATTTTCTCGCTTCCTCGTTCTCTCTCATCATCGGTACCAGAGAGGAGCGGATCACTTTTAATTGCCATTTTCCAGGCGCTGTGATGTGAACGCAAGACAGACTTCCTACGTGAGGCTGTGTATGCTGTTAGAGAGACAAATTGTGCGTCTGTGTGTGTGTGTGTGTGTACAGAGAGGAGATAACAATCCCCCGGCCTTGTGCGTTAAGTACCTCTGAGGTCACGCTGACCAAACTGCATCTGTAGAGGAAGTCAGATCAAACTCTCTCTTTCTCTCTGAGGTTTATACATACCTCAGAATTAAGGATAAAGCCTCTGCTATCCTGCAAAGTCGCTAAGCGCCTCCGCGGCTCTCGGTATTCCTGCCCTCTTTCACCTTCTATCCGTCCTTTCATTTCCATTCCTCTGCGCTTGACGTAACTCCCACTGGAGTCCGGTCTCTCAAACAAGCAATGCAGCTCAAAAAAGACAACCCCAATCATCCTTCCCTCTGAACTGAATGTAGAAAACCTTCTAAGATCTTACCCTCTGTCTGTTATGCCACTACTAAAGGTTAGGAATCCAACAGAGACGATGTGGTGTATATACACTCATAGAATACAGCACACCACCATTGGACTCTGGATGAAATACCCAGCCTACAAATTCCACTAGGCACAAAAGGTCTAAAGGGAGCTTTTCACTTATAAAGCACCTTTCCCACAAATTGGGGCTCCAATGGCGAAAGACCTGCACATTTGAGCCTCTAAAGGTACGCCTACACTCTCTGGCCACATATCACGGGGCAGCAGCTCTATTTGGAAGTCTATATAGGTGAGTAGACATGGTCGAGACGAGCTCAGCAAGTTCAAGCTTCAGAGTAAGAAAGAAAGGTGATTTAAGTGGTTCGGTGGTTCCCAAATTCTCTTCCTTGGAGCCCCCCTTATGAGTATCTAAGAAAAGCTGCACAAAGATGAACATAAATACATAAATTATAGCTTTTTTTCCTTTTCTCCTTTCTGACACTTTGGCTCCTTTTCTCTTTTCAAGACAGCCAAACATGTACCTAAAATCAAACATAAGCTTTTTTGTATTTTGACAAACTCAGAGCACCTCAGGTTGGGAACCTTGGATTTAAGTGACTTTGAACATGCACCAAAATCTTCCACAGGAGGGATGCTTCCAGCACCTTGTTGAATTCACGCCAGTTCTGATGGCAACCCGGTACTAGCAAGCTGTACCTAATAGAGTGCACATGCCAACTTCAACCAGCGGCTGAATATATGTGCCTGTGTGGCACCGAATATAGACAGTTTCAATGACAAGGAAGCCCTCACTCTTCACTCATGCTCTTGCGTGAATGGAAGCCTCGTCAGAAGGCCGTGGCCGTGTAGTGCAGCGAATGTCAAACAGCGACAGTGATTCGGATATAACTCTGGCATTTACATGCATTTGATAACCCTAGACGATCTAGCACCGATTCTGACATGCATGGATTTGTGGAACATAACAGGGCACGGCTCGGAGTGGCATGGAACCGGGGCAGACGGTGTTGCTAATTTACAGACGGACGTTTGTTACAGCGTGTGATTGCATCTCTCATAAAACAGAGTTATTTCGGTCTGCAGCCGGAAGCGGTCGACCTATGAATAATGAGGCGGAATGACTTCACAGATGATTAAACACCAGAATAAGTGTCCATCCGACACAGTAACTTCTTGGACGGGGACAGAATTTGGGTCGTTATGAGCATGAGAACGAGGGTTAAGTATGAAATTCAGGCTGCGTCTCAGCACCGCTTGGCACATCTTAGACGTTTAGAGATGGGATTTGCTCAGGTTTTCACCTCGACGGCACGTTCTTATCGTGTCCTCTAATCGCGGATGAGCATTTATTTACTTGGAATCAGAAACGGGTCTTAATTTAAAGACTATAATTGAGGATAATCGCGTTATCAGATACGAGCAGATCTCTAACGGCCTTATCCGACGCCTTTTATTAATCCTGCATTATGTCCACCAGATTTAAATTGATTGGATGATAGAAGGCTTTCTCTTTAAAAATAATGATGTAGTGAAGCGTTTGAATCTGTTATTGTCTCTAGCTTGTGTCCTTCAGATGTGGCCGGACCTGTTTGGCATTTTAAACATAATGTATTTTTCACGCAACCTACATTTTATATGTCAGCAATCTATACACTGCCAGTACAGAAGAGTTCGGGAACTTCACTGCCTTCTCTAGAGGTCATTCATTCTGGCTACTATAAAGTCTAGGAGCAACCACGGCTCATGATGAAGTATTAGAGCACAATATCTCAGAGTAAGCAAGAAGTCTTCTTCAAGTGACGAAGGCGTGCTTTTGGTGCTCACAGGAACACCAAATGCTGACATCAGGTACATTCGTTTTGTAAAAAAAAGAAAGAAAGACAGGAGCACAGAGTGTTTCAGAGTCTCATAAAGAGCATGACACCATCACTGTGTTTCCAACTGGCAACAGTTTGGGGGAGGTTCGTGTTTTGGATCCGGTTTGATATGGAAGAACTATCCAGCACTGAGCCCTGATTCAAGCCCATCAAACACGTTTAGGACAGATCGAATGGCAAACGTTAGCCAGGCTTTTATCGCCCAGTAAGTGCCTGGAGTCTCTAACGTTGCGTCTCTGTGGCTAACAGGAAGCTAAACTCAACCAAAAGTGAAGACTCTGTATTCGATGCCCATATTTGAACTGAGATATTCATGGCTTCAAATTGTTTTTACCAGAAAATAAGAGCTGCAAGAGCAGATGACCTGTTTATGGATAGAACTTGGGAGCTCATCCTGTTTAGATCTTAATAATGACTGTTTTTTATATTATACGGATAAATTGTTAAATAGTTGCACAATTCCTAACCCCATCACTAACCGAAAACCGATTCCTGAATGTTATATGACTTGACCCTCATAGACGTGCAGTTATGAATATTCCTGGAGACTCGCTGAATTATTTCACTGATCGAATGCTTGTGCCCGCCTGTGCCAACGCGGCCTGAAACCTCTAACATGCTCAGAGCCGGCGGATGATAAATGTCATCCGCTGGCATCAGGCACCAGCCAGCTCCATGATCCCGACCAGCCCTCTCGCTGTCAGGCTAAAGCTCTTTGGCCCCGTGTTTGGGTTTGCAGGGGTCTCGGGATGAGAGGTGTAGCTTTCCTACAACAAACACAGGCTGTCGTGGCGTGGCACAAGAGATCGCTGGTAAACAGGAGACAGCGGAGGCAGCTGGAGGAGTTTGGACTTGCGCTTCGCATTCTGGCCTGTTCCGCTCACTCTTGGACTCTGGACTAACTGTATTACATTTTGGGATGAAGGAAGCAGATTAGTGGAGCTCAGGACTGTGTACATATTTCTCTCTGTCGTGTCCAGTCTTTGTATGCCAACCAAGTGAAGCCCAGAGTCATAAGATTTTATAGCAGGTACCAGAAAACTGTTATTTTATTACTTCATTTGTGCTGGTATGGGTTTCAAATGTTTTTTAAAGACCTTTTTATGGTTGTTAACTCAGATTTCTTTCTCTCTTTTAGAGTGTTCACACTACAAATGACACAAGTCGCTTTTTGACTCATGTTCCTCACGGTGTTTCTTCCTCCTCACATTGAGGGAGATTTTTGGTTTCTAAAACAACACAGGCTTTATTTGTTATTGAATTCTTTTCTTCGCAGATCTCGGTTTGTTATTAAGCAGGGGTACGATGTTGAATTCAAATGCAGTACTGTGCAAAAGTCTTAGGCCACCATTAGATTACATTTACCATTGCTTTAGCAATAATGACCATATATACTGCTTCTCAGTTTCTTTATTACAATACAGCCAGAAAATACAGGAAATTTGTGCTGTGTAAATTTGACAAAAATCTGTAAAAAAAAAAAAAACTCAGCTTCGATAGGCTACAATGGCAAGTATTTAGTGTGACCTAGAGTTAAGAAACTTAATAAGGAATGGTCTTTTTGGAAGGGTAGCAACCAAGAAATCATTTTTGACAGAGGTAAATACTGCTAAACACCGACGTTTGCCTGCAGATGCCATTTTGTTGTGTCCTATATTTAATGTTTGTATCTCAATAAGGAGACCGAGAAATAATTATATGGTCATTGTACCATTGATCAAACAACAACTAATGGTGGCCTAAGACTTTTGCACAGTACTTGTTCTTCTTCTTCTTCTTCTTCTTTCGGCTTCTCCCTTTACCAGGGGTCACCACAGCGAGTTAAACGTTTCCACCTCACCCTGTCCTCCACGTCCTCTACTCTCACCCCAACTCCCTGCATATCTTCATTTACCACACCCAAATAACTCCTCTTTGGTCTTCCTCTCCGTCTTCTTGCCTGGCAGCTCCATCGCCAACATCCTCCTACCAATATATCCACTATCCCTACTCTGCACATGTCCAAACCATCTCAGTCTTCCCTCTCGAATTTTGTCTCCCAATTTTCCAACCTGTGCTGTCCCTCTGATGACCTCATTCCTAATCCTGTCCACCCTAGACACTCCTAAAGAGAACCTCAACATCTTAAGTTCTGCCACCTCCAGCTCTGCTTCCTGTCTCTTTGTCAGTGCCACTGTCTCTAAGCCATACAACAAGGCTGGTCTCACTACTCTCTTATAAATCTTTCCTTTCACTTTTCTGTGATCCTTTTGTCACACAGCACTCCTGACACTCTTCTCCACCCACTCCATCCTGCCTGTACTCTCTTCTTTACCTCCTTTCCACACTCCCCATTTCCTTGGACAGTTGATCCCAAGTACCTGAACTCCTGGACCTTTGTGACCACTGATCCCAAATTCGAATCATGGTCATATTATTCTTTCAGCTTTAATAGATGGGGATGACTTTGTCTGGAGAACAGTAGGATCCATGTTGGGTTTGTGTTATAAGCCATTAAGTGTCATCCTTATCCAATCCAAGTGTTTGAGGGTTAAGGATCTTGAACAAAGGTCCATCAGTGGCAGGATGGAAGCGCTGGGACCTGAACGTCATACCTTCTGGACAATAGTTAGAAAAACTGCCACACAGTCTGCGTATTTATGCGTACGAGTTCAGTACCCCTTCTCCGTAGTGACCCATTCAGCCCACTGTCATAACACCACAGCCTCTGGGCTGCACGGCCCAAAAAGCGCCTATTAATCACGATTTCGTTTAATCCAAGCAAACGCATAAAACTGCAGTGGATTTATTCCATTTTGCGAACAGATGTCTCTGGAGATCAGTGTAAAGTGATATGCAGCGGTGAGCTCTGCCGTCTGGGACCGTCCCTGCTTCCCGGGTCGGCGTTCCAAGAGCAGAAACACATGTTGTCCCCGGCTTGACTGCCGCCGCTGGCCTGAACTCGGGTACAGAGTCGTGTTCCTGGATTGAGCCGAGACTGTTTGCGTCGTTTTGATTAATCCCCTTCATTATTATTTATGAAGCAGTGCTTTCGTGGCTGCTCTGTTCCGTGGGGCTCTGCGGCCTGGTAAACTTCGGGGTCCAAACGTGTAGCGGGATGACAGGGGCGGACGGGAATTTGAGAGGAACTGGCTCCTGGAATTTGTAAATAAAAAAAAAAGAGAGAAAAGCATCTCAAGTTGTCCGTTTTAAATCAATACTTGACGTGAACGATATGGATCTGATTTTCGAAAGCTGGAAAAACCTGGCACCTTCTGTCTCTCTCCAACTGGTGCGCTAAAGCTTACCAGATGTACGCATGCCAGTCGGCGCTGAATATCCGTGGAGAGCGACAAAAAAAAAAGTTTGGTGTGTTTGGGGCAACGGAGCGTTGAATCAAAGCTCTGCTCTGTTATTAGAACCAATCTGCCACCGAGGGAAGCAAACCCTACTGTGAGCTTAAAAGGAGTTGTCTCATTTGATCGTTTATTACACATTTTAAGTGCTTTTGAAATGGCTGAGGCCAGTGTGGTCTGCATTCCTAATTGGATCGCTTTTTCTCCCATTAATGCATCCAGACTCGCGATGCCTCTAAAGGACCGCGACCGCTCGCTACAAAGCTCTTGTCAACAGCTAGCAGTTGTTCCTGTCGCTGTACTTGGATCGGCTTTTTTGCCTCTCCTTAACGAACAGCTGCCGCCCTGCCTGCTACATCCTGTCTCCTGGTACGGCCGCAAAAGATTAGCGATGCTTGTTTATGCGCCCATTTTGCAGGAAGCATGAACCTCATGATCGACTCTTAAGGCGGAAAAGCCGCACGCGACCCTAAGAGTCTGCGATGGATTATTCATGTCTGCCCGCTGCTCCATTCCATCACGAGCTCCTATATATAAAACGCTGCTTAACGGCTTGGAAAGCATCAGCGCTGGCGTTTAATAGCTGTTATTTTTAATGCCATTTTCGTGAGGTTTTTGTGGACGTTCCAGATATTTACAGGCTGCGGCCGGCTCTCCGGGCTCGCTCTAAACTCCCTCGCATCCAATATCAGTCATACCTCGGCAGTGTCGTCTCTCTTACTTCGACGTACACAAACTAAACATGTAAAATACTCCTTCGGGATCCGCTCGGATTTTAATAACCCCGGTTTGTCGAACCACGGCTGGACAAGCCACGTATCGGTTACTGCTTCGTAAAGAGCCCTGGCTCAGGCGCTCTGGCCCTAAAGTCGCTCGCTCTTGAGAAGCTCCTTGTCCAAAACCAACAGACGGGAGAAGCGGTGCTGTTTTGGAAATGCGGTTTCCAGTTTCGGCCGCGTGTTTTTCCAGCGGGCCGCGATGACATTGGCGTCTGGGGCAGTTTTACCTGTGTGTGTGCGCGTGTCAGGTGATAGCCCGGCTAATGACTCTGGAAGCCAAACAGACGGGCTTTCTGCCTGAGGTTACCCCGAGCCCCCCTCGGCACCTTTAAAAGTGTCGCTCCGTCGGTAAAACGTGATCTTCTCATTAACGGAGGACACGCTTCGTTTCTCGTACTCACTCGCCCTCTAGGGGGAGCAGCGGTCGGACTCCTCGCTGTGTTTTCCTTTCAGTTATGAGCCCCTGTAAGCACTTAGAGCGCCCTTTGTGGAGCACCGCTGATTCATTGCCCATTAGAGCGCGCTTGCGTACGTACCGGACTCATATTTACCTACTAATACACTGGCGTGAGATATTCAAACCGAACGAGCACGGTCCGTAGCAGACACGCATCACGCTCACCTGGTCCCGCCGCACTTATTCAGTCTTCGTCCCGATGGCCCGGCGTCGAGCTGTCATTGGGATATATGTTTCACGGGCCGGGAGGGCCTCCAGCCTTCGTGTTGTTCTAGCTGGACTAACAGGGCTCTCTGTGTAAGCCACACCGCTCTTTAAGGGCTGATTCCGAGTCATTTTTTAGCGTGTTGGTCCCTGTTCAGAGACAGACGGGAGCCTTTTTTTGGAAGGTGATTTCTCCTGACGTGATATAGCCATGTTTTTCTTTTGCGATAAAAAGCTCTAAGTGGTTCTGCTACAGGTCGTGCCGCTGAAACCCGAGCGTTAAGCACGACCGGTCTAATAAATGAATAATAAAGTATTACTGCAACGTAATAAATCTAATAAACGCGTACTACTGCTGGACGAGGCGCTCTAATACAGCCTTCACACTATCTGACCATATAAATGTTTTACACGTAATAAAAAATGTAAACTCCACACAGGGCGCGGACCAAAAGCCCCACTCACAGTCCTTAAGCGTAATCAGAAAAGTGTTACTCAAGTAAAAGTACTCACTCTGGCACTCTCCCTACCTACTTAATCCAAATCAGGGTCACGGGGTAGCACATGTGGAGGGCCTTATCCAGAGCGACGTACAGCTTTAAGTCTCCGAATCCAAGCCATTGTGGGTTAAAGAACATGAACGCAACACCGGCACAGGTGGGATTTGAACCCTGGACCCTCTCATCCACAGTCCAGTCCCACAAAACGCTTGTATATAGTAGAAAATACGCATACGTTAGGGTTTCGTGAGCACGAACACACAGGAAATGTTTCGCACTTGCTATCATAGGATATTCTCTATCTCTGTAACCGGAGAATGATGCACAAAACAGCTCCAGCCATTCTTTCCACAGATCTGTCCCCCGATAAGCTGTAATCTTCGTACTGTTTCTACAGGCTAGTGTTGGTTAACGGCTGACGCCCTGCTGCTTCCAGATCAGTTTACCTCATGTTTCCATCCTCAGGATTACTCACGTTTAGGGTTTAAGAATGTTGTAGATAGCCAAAGCTACAGAGCTGTTTCTGGGTCAGTGCTCTCCTAGCTGTGGATTGATAAGGGTCTGCTCTCTGGTCATTTTTAGCAATGCAGTCCCTGTTGATGTCAAAAATGATATCCAAAAAGATGGACGTTGGTCCCTCGCTTGCTGCTTCAAACAACCTTCACTCTTCAGAGAAGGCTTTTTTGGAAAGAGGAGTTTTTGAACATGACTGTGAGGTCGGGTACTGATGTTGGATAGTAAGCCCTTTGTGGGCATTTTGACATCTTACGTTCCAAAGCCCTAACTGTACAAAGCTAAAATGAACATCTCCTTACATGATATAAGGGAGGAACCCTGAGAGGATCAAGAATCAAAAATGGACCTTAAACTAAGTTACCTAATTAATAAGCTCATAATAATAGAGAATAGATAATACAGAACATATTTAAAGAAAATATAATAAGTAAAATTAAATAAAGAATTACATATACACTACAATAGATTACAATATATGAAGAGTATAATAAAATAGAGAATCAAAATAAATAACAAAATAGAGAATAAAAAAAATCACAGAATATAAAACAATAGTTTATCTAATAAATAAAATAATAAAATAGAGAATATAAAACTATAGAATATGAGACAATAATATATAGTAAATAAAATGATAAGTATAATAAAATGGATTATATAAAATTATAAAATGTAAGACAATTGAATATATAATAAAAAAATAAGAAATATAGTAAAAAGAAACTCAAATTATAGAATATAGCACAGTAGTGTATATATAATAAAAATAATAAAATAGATATTATAAATCTATAAAATATTAGACAACAGTATATATAATAAATAAAATAATAACAATAATAAAATATATGTTAAAAATCAAAGAATATAAGACAATGGTATATATTTAAAAAATGATATAAAAAATAAAATAGAGAACATAAAATGATAGAATATAATGCAATAGTATATATGATAAATAAAATAATAAATATAATGAAATAGAGAATATGAAACTATAAACTATAACACAAAAGTATATATAATAAACAAATAATTAAATTTAAAAAATGGAGAATATAAAACTAAAATATAAGACAAAGGTATATATATAATAAATAAAATAATACATATTATAAAATAGAGAATATAAAATGATAGAATATAAGACAATAGTATTTATAATAAATAAAATAATAAATATAAAATAGAGAATATAAAACTAATATATAAGACAAAGGTATATATAATAAATAAAATAATACATATTATAAAATAGAGAATATAAAACGATAGAATATAAGACAATAGTATTTATAATAAATAAAATAATAAATATAAAATAGAGAATATAAAACTAATATATAAGACAATAGTATTTATAATAAATAAAATAATAACAATAATAAAATATATGTTAAAAATCAAAGAATATAAGACAATGGTATATATTTAAAAAATGATATAAAAAATAAAATAGAGAAACATAAAATGATAGAATATAATGAAATAGTATATATGATAAATAAAATAATAAATATAATAAAATAGAGAATATAAAACTAAAATATAAGACAAAGGTGTATATATAATAAATAAAATAATACATGTTATAAAATGGAGAATATAAAATGATAGAATATAAGACAATAGTATTTATAATAATAAATAAAATAATAAATATAAAAATAGAGAATATAAAACTAATATATAAGACAAAGGTATATATAATAAATAAAATAATACATATTATAAAATAGAGAATATAAAACGATAGAATATAAGACAATAGTATTTATAATAAATAAAATAATAAATATAAAATAGAGAATATAAAACTAATATATAAGACAATAGTATTTATAATAAATAAAATAATAAATATAATAAAATAGAGAATATAAAACTATAAAATCTAAGGCAAAAGTATATATAATAAATAAAATAATGAATATAATAAAATAGAGAATCTAAAATTATTTCTTACTTATTTCTATGAAACTTATTATGGTCTGTACATTCCAAAATTCCAAAAGATTTGTATCCTCTAGGTTCGATTAAGATTTTAAAATTTGAAAATATATGAATGCATCAAAATGCAATTACATATCAAATAATGACAGGCCTGAGTGTCTGTAAAAACAACATATGGCATGTATGATTGTCTTGTGTTGGTATTTTGTGATTGCAACAGCTCAAGTCAGCAGAAGATTTGAACCAGCCAAGTCTGGTAATGCTGGCCATTTCTCTACGGGCTTGTTTTAGGGGTGCAGAGCAGAACATTGGATTTACTAAGAGGTGTGAACGTGTTGTACAGTCTGTGGAGGGTCCACACCTTATTATGAACCCGTTAGCAGCGTGTGGCTGAATAACAGAGATCTAATTGAAGTGGCGTCTACATAGTTTTGCCACTATGTGGGATATCAGAAGGTCTCATCCTGCTGGTCTTTAGAAAGAGCTAGAAAACCGCTCCTGGAGCTGCTCTATGTGTGTGTCCATATATACGCGTGTGAGAAAGCCAAAAGCGAGTTGAGAGAGAGAGGGTCTGATTTCCAGCCAAGCAAAATAAAAGCTGATTTATTGCTACTCAAAAATCGTTTGATTGAGTTTGCACAAACATGGGAGTGGCAGAGCCATGAGGTAAGGGAGAGACCGTCTCATGTGTACGCGTGTATATATTATCCCGATTTAAACCTCGTTCCCCAGGCCTCGCTCATAACTCTTGGAGTTTTTCGCCCACAGTAGCTACACATTTGAAGCCCTGCTCGTCAAACTGTGTAAAGAACTCTGACAGTTCCTTAATGCGCTGGCACAGGGCTCGGCCATTTCCAGAACTCTTTACCCGTGCCTCGTTCCAGGTCTGTCGAGGCCAAAACTATTGCGCTTCCTCTCGTCTCAGCCCTCCTCTAAACTGTAATCCCTCTCCCCTCTCTGGCTCTGAGTGACTCTGACAGCAGTGTAATGCCTTGTGTGGGCAGGGAGTCGTTTTAAGCGGCATGAATTTTGCTCGGTGCCAAAGGTAAGTGTTGGACGGTCACTTGGGGTTTCCGCTGAAGTTCCTTCATCATTCTTCCAGGTCGAAACTTTATATCTCTTCATTCTCCATTACCTTTTAACCCTCGGAGACCGGGCGAATGCGATTTTTGCTCATTTTCACACCATCCATCCTCGGTTTCATAACTCGGGAGCGATGCGGCTCTGACATTGAACGCCGCATCAGTATGCACGGCCCCACCGCGCAATGCAACCGAGGTAGAAAATCAGTCTTCGGCATTCTGTCCAAACAGTTTGTGCATGATCTTGTAATGAACTGTAACAGTCCATCATTTTCACTTTAACCCCCCGATCGAGTGACCTGACTTTGACCGGCTCTCCAGATGGTCTGCTGCAGTGTTTTGGTAAGGTCTCAGAGCTGACTTGCTAATGGTTCGTTAAAATGTGCAGAAATATGACATGGACGCACTCTGCAGAGGTTCTGTAACCACCACGGTCGGCCAGTCTCGCGCCGTGTAACGTCCATCCGATTAAGGTTGGAATTATAATGAGAGATAAAAACCTGTCTCATGCATGTTACAGGAAATGTGTGCAATGTGCATATTTTAGGTGTCAGAAACGCTTAATATTTCAAACATTTCCTGCTTGTCGCCCTGTATAAGGATTAGTTATTATATGCAATGCCTAGGGAAAAGTATCTAGAATATTCTAATTATTATAAAAACGTCCCACATTCTGTACACATTTATATCTAATTCACGTAGCTAGTACGAGCGAACCCTTGCTTTGGAAAACAATGACAGTCTTGAAAGGCAGAACAAGACATGGTATTGTTCTACTTTTTATTTTGTTTTCGTCTAGATTTTTTTGCTCTTTTGTACAATACATCACTGTACTAAACATTTTCATATTGTGTTTTAATTAATATTATTGCTCAAAATAAAAAAGAGTGCAAAGTGTCTAAGCTATGATATGACTATGTCTGGTCCATGTCCATTTTGGTAACATGGATCATTTTAACGCACTCACTGAAGGAACTGTGGTGGCCCAGCAGTTAAGGTCCTGGACTATGGGGTGGCAGCCAAGGTGCCACTGTCGGACCCACTTGGTACAGGCCGTTACACACCGACACACTTCTGGTGTCGGCATAGCAACAACCGAGATGATGGAGCGTAGTTTATTTCTTTACTTAACGTCACATCAGCATCGATGCCTGTTCGTATCAGGAACGAGGTTACAGCGATATTACAAGCGATACTTGAATGACAAACATATTGCTCTGCTATTTGCTGTTGTGTTTTTTGTGTTAATGAAATAATTTAAACTTAATAAATGCATCCTGCCGGAGCTTATGCTGTCCGTTCGAGTGGCTGCATTGTGCTTTTTAAAGGGAACAAGCCTAGAAATGAAGAGCTCTAATACCGTATTACTCTTACAGTCCTTTCCTCTGCTGATGATCTAATTTTTAAATCGAAGGACTTAACCCGAGTGATTCGAGTGCACAGCGTTTCCATCCCGCAAGGCGCCTCGACACACGCCGATTCCCCGAAGAGCGTGTCTGATTGGGAGGAAAAAGTGTGTGTACGCTACTGAAGTGTGTATATTTAGTCGAGTTACAAGCCCCATTAAGATGTGAGTGAGACGAGAGCGGGAAGGCATCAGTCACACGACATTAAAACACATTTCCCCTCTTATTCCGCCATTACACACCACCCGTATGTATCATCAGCCTCTCACGCTTAGAGGCCGGGCCAGAAACGAGGAGTGCGATGTGCACAAAGACTTAACGAGTGTGTTTTAAGCGACAACAGAATTTCTGCAGGAACACTATAAAGGACCGACACATAGTTAACCAAAAGGTCCAGGGATTAAGTGGAACGCCAAGCATTTACATTTACAAGACAGATCCTCAACCTTTTGTTCAGTAGTGCATTACCTTAAATGCTGCACCTCCACAGTCCCACTAGACTTCAAAACATAACTGTGGGGATTCACTTCCATTCCAGGCGAAGATCTCTCTCTTAGTGTGAGACAGGAATGATTTTAAGCTCTTCCACAGCAAGATCAGCAAAACAATCCTTCATGAGGCTTTCTTGGCGCAGTCTGGCAGAATCGGGAACGGACCTTCCCCAAACTATTAGTGAGAGGTTTGAGGCTCAGAAATGGGTGACATGGTGGCACATCTCACAGCTCTCTGATCCAGACTCCATCTTTGCAGAGCTTGAATGCTTTGCTGCATTGCTTTTCCCTCACATTGCAAAGACGTGTTAGGCCGCCTGTTGTCTCTAAGAGTGTCCTAGTGTAAGTCAGAGTGTGCCCACCCCATTGGGGTTGGTCCTTGCCTTGAGCACTGTGGTACCTAGCTCCACGCATGAATGAATGAATAAATAAGAAGCAAAACGTTATACCTCCATTAACCTTAATCTGTCGTTGTTCTGATGGCTTCTAGTTGTAGTTTGGAGCTCGGTAGTGAGTGCTGCCACTAAGGAGGTCCCATTCTGCCAGCCTACTGCTTAAAGTCACAAAGCCTTCATTTTTGGAGATCGTAGGGTTCTTATACATGATGGGACTGACCAGTGGAGGTACTTGACCAAAAGGGTCCTCAACCATGGTCTTTAGCCCTCAGTCGTTTGAATAGGGCTGTCCGCTAAATGCTGTCAAACCCTAAGCCGCAATTTCCACACTCTAATTTTTGCTTAAGAACCATCTTTCATGACGTACCTGAAACCAAAGGCCCGTACTGCCGCTCTATCATCACAATTCTGCATAATTTCCTGCTCTTTAATAATCAGCAGCCACAGACTGTGCAGAGTTTCCTCTTTCTCGCTCTCATCCGTCAGTGGCTGTCCTCCTATTGAGTTGTGTTTTCCTACCGTTTGTCCTACTCGAACAGAAATCGTCCGCACAAAAGCAGGCCTGTCTGTCAGCCGAACGCTAATGGTCCATCATTACTGAAATGCACCCGACCAGATGTGTAATGGTAAGAACGGCTCTGTTATCCCCCCGGATCCCAGGGCCGTGTTCTTAGTGGAAATATTAGAAAGGCCATCTCGCAGGAGTCCCCTTTTTTTTCTCGGTGAAGATTTAACGATAATGGTTGGTTAATGTACCTTTTAAAGAATGAGTCCGTGGTAAGTGGCTGCAAGGGTTCGTAAAGTGTCCACATTTTGTCCAAGGGCATATTTCATTGGCTGCGCATGAGCACCCGAATGGAAGAGAAGTCGGCGCTTTTCCCCCTGGTTCCACACTTTTTCCATTACTTACCAAGAAATACTTTTCTTGTTGTTTTACAATACATCAGGGAGACCAGAGCATAGTGTTGTTCCTCCCTCCGCCTTTTTCTTCTCTCCCTGGGTGCGAGCTCTGTGTAGACACACTTAATTAGGTGTGTTATTTTTTACTCATTGTCGTACTGCTCGGATAATAACAGCCTCCATAAATCACCGTGCCATACGCTTGGCATTGGGCTGGAAGTGCTGGGGCGCTGTTCTTTCCCTTTTCACACCTAGGCTCGCACACACGCTCCAGCTTTTTACGTACCGGGGCAGAAACGAACAACTTTAACGTTTGAACGTTAATAGATACGCAAAATTTAATCTCATGGCGCCACGTCGGTACTTGAGTGTCGTGTTTATTTATGCAAATATCTGTGTATTGAACAAAAAGTGGCCTTATCTTACGTTATTTCTTCTGCAGCCTCTTATAACAGCCACGCCATGTCCCCCACCATGAGGACTGCTCAGATTAGGGAGGCAAGATACATGATCCAGAGGATCACCTCGCCAGAGCAAACCGTGCCCGTGCAAACGTGAGCATTCCTGACACCTCTGTGTGCCCCCGGCTGTGTGCCAGGGTCCAGAGACGCTGGGACAAGTCATGCTGAGTGTAAGCTCCGGCCTAATAAAGGAATAATAAAATATTATTGCTGCGTAGTAAAGCTAATGAATGGTTGCTGTCGCTGGCTGTCGCAGCGTTCGGGACGCCCTACCACAGCCCTTACGTGACTAAACAGATGAACTAAAGGCCACTGTTTTATACACAGATATAATCCAGAGATAAAAAGCATAATCCAGATTCCTGTGGTCGGAGCTACCTCAAAAGACAGTATGTTCCTTCACTAAACCCATGTCTGGTCTTACTTATTTGCTCATTGCTAGGCAAAGGGAAAACGTTTCCCTCGTGATTTTCACTCTCCTGATTCTCCTCTCATCTTAGAGGTGGTTAATCGCTAGCAGCAAAAGTCGTTTGAACCCGCTTATAAAAATGAGCTGACCTAAGCACCCGTCACTCCTCGCTCCTCGATTAATTAAGAATTAAGACTCCTACGTCGCTTCTCCTGAACTCAAGGAAAGGACAGCTTCGAGAGAGGGAGGCAGGGAGGAATGGAAATGAAAAATGAACCTGTATCTGTGTTTACCGTGCGACTCTTTTTGTTGTTGTTGTTTTTATTTCTCTAACCGACACCGCAGAACAAATGCTGGTTAGGCCCGTGCGTTTGAGCGGTGCTCCTATTTATTTTGTCATTTTAAACGCTTGAAAGATGTAAGTAAAATGGGAGAGATGATAATGGTCTCCAGCTTGCTTCTTTATTTAATTTGTAGCTCCGCATGCAGCCATTGAGTTTAAAATTATACACGCGCCGTAAACCCCCGGAGCCGAACGCGGGCGGGGGGAAAGACAACCGACATGCCTCCTCCATCTGGATCTGCTTTGCTGGCCTAAACACGCCGACTCTTATCGCGTTCTGTGTTTTTGGGTGCGTGTCATAGTTGTAATGGCATGTTTCTTTAGGTGCCCCCTTTTTCTCTGATTTACACAAAAGATGCAGATTGATCCGTCAGGTTTCCGCACATGACTAAATGTAAGGCCGATCATTAAACAAGCAGCGAGAAAAATGGCTTTGGTTCGAAGCCATCGGGTGAACAATGGTGAGAGTTAAATACGTAAATGTTTTACTCTCATATCAGATGCCGAGACCTGAACATCATCCTCGCCTATACGATTTAGGAAGAGGTTAAGTTTCCAGTGCTCTTAACTTTCTCTGAAAATTAAGCCACATAAAGTTCCCTGAACATTTAGTCAGCAATACTTTGCTAATACTTGCTTCTGTCTCCCTTAATGCCAGCACCAATCCGTTCAGATAAACAGATGAGACAAATCATGCCGATCTTGGCCTGCACTATTTATCTTCTGGCATTTCTCTTGCTGTTCCAAATAATCCCATAATGTTTTGATACGACTGAAGTCTGTGATTTTCCTGCCCAGTCAATGCGTCCCAAATGTGGGGATTTCCTTAGTTGGGCGTCATGTCGCCCTTTTGCCGCTCTGTCATGTCCCTCCTGCGACCCATAAGACACTGCTATTGGTGGAAAGAGTCGGCTGATGGAACCGGTGGTTTCTGAGGACCTGAGTTGTAACGTTAGTCATGGTTTTTGTTTTTGGGTTCTCGAGAGGAACTGAGCTCAAATGGGGAAGCCATACTGCCATGTTATACCAAGACCTACATTAGATTAAGTGTAGCAATGTTTAGCAATTGTATAATGACCATATATAATTATTTCTCAATCTGTTTGTTAGGATTCAGCCAAAAAAATTAATAAATAAACAACTTCTATAGGCTACAGTGAGTATTTAGTGTGACCTCGCTTACACTCCTGCAGTCTGAAGAAGCTTGATCAGGAATGCCTTTAGGAAGGGTAGCAGCCAAGACATCACGTTTTCAGAAGGAGAACAGGGTGAAAAGGATAAGATATGTTAAAGTTCACAAAGATCTGGCTTCGCTGGAAGCCAAGAAGCATCCCAAATATATCAAGAAAAATCTCAACGGCTTCTCTTACAATGATTGATCGACCTCCACCATGCCCTTTTATATATCAATTAACACACCTCGCAATTAGGTGTGAGTCTATGCAGGTGTGACTTTGCCCCACACAAACGCCCCTAATTCATGTGTAGGTACTTAGGCATGTTCCTGATTCACAAGACCAAACCTGGCCCTGGCATAATATGATGAAAACCAGCCTAAAATAGTACCATGCCCTTATTTATACCAGTTAACACACCTAGCAATTTGGCCTGATACTATGCAGGCATGGTGGACACACACACACACACACACACACACACACACACACACACACACACACACACACACACACACGCTGGGCTAAATGCGGACCTGGCATAACGTGATGTATCTTATGATGCAATAACACTTATGGCTCACACGTTCAGTCAGACTTTCTGACGTTTTAATTGCGTTTACATTACTTAGGACTGTTTTTCCATCGTCCCCTGCAGCCCTGACAGTATTTACACTTTACCTTACAAGTTTCATGAAGTTTATACGTTGTACAGTTTATACCTAAAGCTTAATGTGACTTTATCATGACGTCCATCAAAAACCGTAACGCGTAGAAGCAAGCATTAAAATAAAAGAAGTACTTTGCCAGAAATTCGGCCGAGCGTCACGCTTTTCGCTGTTAGAAAGCCATTCTGAAACGTTTCCTTCATGTCAGCGATATCACGTGACGACTGAAGCCGCGCGACGGATCCCTGTTTGGTGGAAATCCAGCCAACAATCCGAATAGCGACCCGTGGCCGGGGTTTGAATTTACAGCCTGCTGAGTGCGAGCAAAAATGCAGAAGAGCCGTGATGCCAAAGCCGCTGTGGTGCTGCATGTGTTCGCAATTGGTTTCTGCAGTGTTTATGTCTCCACTCGCAGGCTTTGTTTAGGTTTGTGTAACTCATATCGTGATGGCAAACTGAGAAATTGCAAACTTCTGTGATGGCCACCAGATGAACCCGGGGAGACGTTGTGAATGGCGTTGGGCGCGGGGGTTCTGCCCGTGTTTATGTGAGCTAAACGCAGAGCGGCAGCGTAGCCTGGATCAGGCCATCCCTGAGCGGTCCGAGGGGAAATGGGTGACAATTAATTGTCGTCTCAGCTGTTGTGTGTCTCTCTCTCTCTTTCTGCCTTATCATTTACAGAAGAGGGTCTCATCTGTATACGTAAAAGAGCCTGACGCCCTTCAGCCCCGGAGTGGAGGTCAAAGGTGGCCTGTTGTATATTTCATTCGCAAACTGCACACTTTCAGAGAGCCGACTGTGCGGAGAGAGGGGGGACGCGAAGCCTCTTGGGATCTTTCCATGCCACATTTCCTATTAGCGCTAATTATTTTGCAATCTCCTGCTTGTCTACCTGTGAAATGGCGTTTGACATGCCGTGCTCACAGCCGTGAAGCTCGTGTGAACAGGTGGGGAAGTGTCAATCTTACAGAAAGTCCTGTCTAAGCTCTCTGAACTTGGAGATGCAGAATTCCAACGTTGGGCGTTGGACACCTCTGGATGCTGGGCTCTGACCAGGACAAGCATGGGGAAAACGGGATGCTTTTGCTTTTAAGTTAGTGCCTAAATGGGTCCTGGTCCTCCAGGTCAAGGTCAGCTAGGTCCTTATAATAGTTCCTTCTTGGCAAGTTATCAGCTATCAGCTTATCAGCAAGTTATAGTTATTAGTTATCTGTATCAGCTTTGCCATTTCTGGAGTTTCATTGCTGCTCTTAAAGTTTTAGGAAAGTAGACGAGGCAGCATTTTTATTTTCTCTTCTCACAATGACTCTTAATCAACCTATTTCTTAATTTTCATGCCGAATTCTTCTAGCTTGGCTTTGCTGAGTCAGTTTACTTCAGGAACGCCTCAACGACAGGCAGGAACAGACCCCAAAGTAAAAGGAAAACACCCCAGAGGCTAATGAGACATCAGTGCTTTTTGATTAGAACCTGTTCACCCTTTTGTCGGCATTTACGCAGCACTCCTTTCTTTAGAGATTCTATGACTCTATGCAAATTGCGAATACGGAAAATAATCGTCACCCGCCGCAAAGTTTTTGCGCAGAATTTGAATCTTAAATTCTGTACAAACTCACTAAAGCGTACGTGTATCCATTTTGTTCTCTACTTTCTCATCTTATCGTCATCCAGTCTTGTTTTTTGAGGGTCTGGCGTAAGTCATTCCTGACTGAGAGCCTCAGAGCAGATGCTACATCAGAAGGTTTAACAGTAGTTTTGGGTTTTGGCCTTATATTTGTCAGACAGAAGGAGCCATCCTTAATCTGCAAACCATAGGGCTGCAAACGGTATGACGTAAACTTTTGAACATATGAATGGCTTGTCTTTTGTCCTGCTCACACACTTTACAGCCAACGTCACACTCATAGCATTTTTAACAAGGGATAGTGTTACATCGATGGATGGGGCATGTCTGGTCATGGTTCTGCAGGTGCCTGGTGACTCATTTATCTAGGCTTGTGCTTACAAACAATGAAAATAGCTGTGTTTGTTTAACTGGTTTCAAATGCTGATGGTACATATGCACTATATCTATTGATCAGTGCACAAAATTGCATGAGACTGTTTTATCATATCGCTCTGCTTTGCTCAGTCCCTGTTTTCAAGCTCAGTGGAGAATGGCCTGATGGAGCAAGTCTATACAATACACTGGCTGCTGATAATGTGCTAATATTGGCTTCTGCAGATAAACAACCGATAAAGCAATGAAAAAAATTGTTGGTTTTATTTGCCAACCCTTTATACAACACTTTTAACCTTGTTAGCCTTAACAGATCCAAAATAACAAACATGTTTAAGTACAAACCAACCGGTCGTGAGGAAACACACAGATAAACAGAAGTGTGTTAGAGGATAGTGTACCTGGCGTGACTTCAGTTGAGGGTTGGTACAGGTTATCTGACCCAAATAGATAGAATTCATTCAGTAACTTGTTGCAGACATTTTCCACATGAAGCACTGGATACCAAAGCAACATATAGTGGGGCAAAAAGTATTTAGTCAGCCACTGATTGTGTAAGTTCTCCTACTTAGAAAGATGAGAGAGGTCTGTAATTTTCATCATAGCTACACTTCAACTATGAGAGACAAAATGAGGAAAAAAATCCAGGAAATCACATTGTAGGATTTTTAAAGAATTTCATTGTAAATTATGGTGGAAAATAAGTATTTGGTCAATAACTAGAGTTCAACTCAATACTTAATAATACTTAATAATGTTGGCAATGACAGAGGTCTCTCAATCCTCTTCTGGATCATCCATATGCTCTCTGGCAAACTTCAGACAGGCCTGGACATGTACTGGTTTAAGCAGGGGGCACGCCTGGCACTGCAGGATCTGAGTCCCTTTCGGCGTAGTGTGTTACTGATGGTAGCCTTTGTTACTTTGGTCCCAGCTCTCTGCAGGTCATTCATCAGGTCCCTCCGTGTAGTTCTGGGATTTTTGCTCACCGTTCTCATGATCATTTTGACCCCACAGGATGAGATCTTGCGTGGAGCCCCAGATCGAGGGAGATTATCAATGGTCTTGTATGTCTTCCAGTTGCTCCCACAGTTGATTTATTCACACCAACCTGCTTGCCTATTGTAGATTCACTCTTCCCAGCCTGGTGCAGGTCTACAATTTTCTTCCTGGTGTCCTTCAACAGCTCTTTGGTCTTGGCCATGATTGAGTTTGGAGTCTGACAGGTCAAGCAGGTGCCATTAATACAGGCACCGAGTGGAAGATAAAAGAGCTTCTTAAAGAAAAAGTTACAGGTCTGTGAGAGCCAGAAATCCTGCTTGTTTGTGGGTGACCAAATACTTATTTTCCACCATGATTTACAATTAAATTCTTTAAAAATCCTGCAATGTGATTTCCTGGATTTTTCCTCATTTTGTCTCTCATAGTTGAAGTGTAGCTATGATGAAAATTACAGACCTCTCTCATCTTTCTAAGGAGGAGAACTTGCACAATCAGTGGCTTACTAAATACTTTATTGCCCCACTGTATCATTCTCCTGATAATTCATTTGGAAGTTTGCCAGTGGGTGAAGCAAGATTCGTCCCTCCAGTACAATGTTGGTGTGCTTTACACCAATCAAGATAAGGCAAGATCCATGAGGATCTTGAACAGGTCTTGTGCTCTAGGCATTTCGGTGCCTAGTAAGTAAGCATGATGCTTTTTTGTGAGTTGTGCTTGTCGGTCATGTGTCTCTTCCTCTGGGATGGTCATCCCACACAGTGTGAGTCTGTCCGGGGCACCCTTTCAGAGGCCAGGCAGCTCAATGCGAGTCAGGAAGCATGGACGTTAGAGGGGGACCGGTGTGTGTTTGTGTTAAGGGTATTTGGAGCATGTATGAGAGACCTTACAGTTCCAGAGAGTGACACCGCTTTAGCATGACAAGAGAGTGGGCGGAAACACTCCGGGCACACACACAGTCAGGGATGACAAGGTGTGTGTTCGGGCTGTCTAGTTCGATCGGCCATGCGCTTCTGTCTCAGGAGCCCCCTGCTTTCTACTTCCTGTCTGCCTGGGAGAGAATTCAATCCTTTTAGTCGTATAGAGTGAACATCACTACACATACACAAGGCACATTCCCCCTTTTTTATTGTGCCCAGTGGAGGAGAGGTCCAGTTTTCTTTTTCTTTCTTTCTTTTTTTTGTATCTGGCTCAATTGAGCAGCTGTGTCTTCCTTCTTTCAGCTACATCTCACACACACACAAACTCATTTGCATGGCAATGGCATTATAAAGGAGAAGGGTGTCATGGTGGAGAGGCTGACAATGCTCCTGCCAACAAGTTTATCTAAGCTCAAAGAGCTTATTGAATCTCCACTGGTAGCCACTCTCTTTCCTTTTCAGCCCCCTGAGACCGTACCACCAGAGAATAAAGTAAGATCTCTCTAAATCAGGTCCTTCTAAGAAGAAAAAAAATGTTCAGATATAGCGTACCCATTTGAAATCACATCTGCTGTAGAATAATGAGGTATATTAACGTCTAGGTTGGATCGTAGGATCGTACAGCTTACGTTTGCTCTGTTTTTCATTTCCACACTCTTTCTGTCCCTCAGTGTTTACCTGAAATAAGAGGAAGCTTTCACACCTGCCGTCGCATTTGCATGCATGTGGGTTGGCAAAAATAATGCATTTTACTGACTGGCACCAAGTTAAATGGACCAACTATTTGCAAAGGGATGTATGGAAAAGGGTAAAGGGGTCAAACACGAACACTGCTTACATGCAAAAAAAGAAAAACGTCAATATCTTAGATGTTTGGTATTAATCGTTGTGATACCTGATGAGATTTTAACACTATGATCCAACCCATTTTCACTCTGTTGACCTTTAACAAGTTTCTTTAAAGACATTATGTATGGTTATGTACAAATATCTGGCAGCATACAGAGTTCCTTGCGTTCAAAATCAAGAACACGTCCGTGTAAGGGTTAAACGACCTCAAAATAATATTCGAGTAAAATCAGTGTATATAGTGCACGACTGCTGATTCACAGCATCATGGTTCCGACAGTTTTTGGCCAGAAATATGTAATAAAAAGATGCAGATTGTGCTCAAAAACAAACGTTTGACCAATATATAGATGTAGATGAATATTATGAATGAGTGAAGCGTCCTGGAATCATACATGAAATCCCATTGAGGATTGGGTTCGATACTTAAATTACTAATAGACATGCGTGTACAAGATTGTATAGTTTTGCACCTTTAATAGTACATTAATTAAGTGTTATTATAAATGTATCCAGCTTTGTATTGGTGCCTGTCAGCTCTGTAATTTTGGGTTTGATCATCAGATTTGGTCCCTGTCTGCATGGATGTCCTGTGTATGCCTCCTCCCACCTCCACAAAATGTATCTATGCACCATTTAGCAATCAAGCTGATCCGGAAACTTACAACTGAGAGAGAAGGGAATAATTCAGGGGTTGAGACGTTAAGACAACCCAAACTATAATCAATGAATCAGTGAGTGCGTTGATGAACTGGACTGTCCAAGCAGGGATAGGCTCTGGACCCAGCACGAGTCAAAACGAGGCAGCTAGTGAAGACGGGTGTACTATACTGTATATGCCGTTTCTGTTTGTTCTTCTGCCTAGAGTACATCTTGCTTCTGAATCACCCAAGGTTTATTCTATACTCGGTTTCGACAGCCCACATCAAAAAATGCTGCCTACAACCGATAAACCCCGGCATGTTCGGTTCACCTTGTGCGTTAGGGTCAAATTAAGGTTGGTTTTTACTTACCAACGCTTGCACCAGGAAGCGTTTCCAGTACAGCATAGGTTCTTCTCTTTTAATCTTCCTGTCTGTGTGTATGTGTGTGTGTTTTCTTTAATGGCCAGTTGTGAGAAACGCCCCCTCTGGACATTTACAGGGAATGGAGACGAGACAGGCTTAAGCGTAGCGTGTTCATTTTATTGAGGAAGAGAAATCGATAGTGAAGTTTATATGTCTGTGGAGGCATCGTCATTACTACAGAGCTCACACGTGTTGCTTTCAGTGACAGCATCGCAGCCTGGCTGTTTCAAGGTCCATGGTACGTAGTACACTAAAAACACGTAGGCTTTTACATACAGACCGGCAAAGACATGCAAACACATGGAGTCTAGGAGAGAATATCAGCCAACGGACACTCTGTGTCACTAAATGACCAGTGTGTGTCTGGGCGTGTTTAAAGCGAGTCTAGCCTGGGAAACGCTGATAAGCACCTGTCAAGTGAAAAGTGATTCATCTACTTTCTTTTGAACTGTACTTATATCTTTCTACGAGCTTATTCTGCTCTGTGAGAGTCAATTAACTTCAGATTCAGTCAGCTCGCTGCTGTCGGGTGGATGCGCAACATCCTCGGATGCTTTAAGGGTCACGGGGCGTATTAAGCTCTGGAATTGTCTACACCTGGCTTGGATTAAGGCCTAACAACGTAATTAAGTTCTGCGACCTTAAAAAATGGATGGGCGCTCAAACGTTTTTGAGCAACAAAGCATCAACCGTCGCTGAACACTATACATTTACAGTGTGTTTCCATTTAACTCGTTCCTTCTTACCAATTTGCAATCATGAGTTTTCCGGGTCAGATGTGCCCCCTCCAGCCTCACCTCCCTCAGACATAACCGGCTGTATCCCAACCTTAGACTGCTGTGCCTCCCGAAAACTAGGCCAGATCTACGGACATAATATTGACCGCTCACGTGTGGCGTACCCATAAATAAACCAATTTAATCACAAAGCGTTTTCTATACTCTTGCTGCAGTCAAGCCGTCCATTTCTTGTCTTCCTTCAGATTCCTCCTCTGAGCTGTGAGCCAGCATCATTACAGATACTGTGTGTTAGCTCTGGAGCGAACCAGCCGAGGCTAATGTACTTGAGATCGACATCAAAGTGAAGCAGAGCGCTAGCCTCCGCCAATAAACTTTTTGGCCTCCCATTACATTAGCATTATTTAAAAGGAGAGGAGAGTCTTTAATAAACTCTATTAATCTTGGTGAGCGAGGGAGTTCATCGGTGCGCCCTCCTCCCTCCACTCTCCCCAATCAATCAGCTCGGCCCATGTTAATGTATTCATGGGAACGGCGAGGCAGGACTTGTTTGACAGAGTTCCAAGAAAAGAAGAATTTATTAAGTCTCCACCTCGGGTGCAGTCGTGCCAGTGAACCTTTCACCAGTCGCACAATCAATAAAGAGCCCCTGAATATATGATCCATAATTATATGGGCAAAAATTGGACAATATATCTGATGTCATGACGAGGGTCGAACGGAACGACGCGAGGGAGTCGGAGCGCTTCAAACGCTGGTGTATGGTAGATCGTAGGGGGCGTTAAAACTGTTTGGCGTGGCCTGATCTGCTTTTCTAAGCTGGTCCAGTAACATTTTGGAGGTCATTTCGATTGTTCCGTTGCAGTGTTGCTTTTGTACCTCAAGAGAATACGATGGGTTCGAAAGAGATCTGAGGAAAAGTCGGGGCTTCAGAGGTGACTGTTTATCTTTCATGATGCCAGTGGTGAGAAAAGCAAGCTAGACTTCCCTAGAACAAGACAAACAAGTTTATTTCCTCCTCAGCATAACCTCATCCCCATTTTTGCACACTGCTATCTACAAACGCAGTGACTAATTTCCATGGCTAGAGCACGGTTGAGTAACGCTGCAGCAACGAGTCTGAATTTTATTAATCTCCACATGGTTGATGCACGGCCAGGATCTCCGTGACCCTGCAACACAGATGACTATTCAGGCTTTGCATTCTTCTATTCAGTCCTTCTTACCAGACAGCCATTTTCACATTAAGCAGAAGGAAGGAGAACATATGGACGGTGGGACAGGATCTTGTCAGAGAGAGGCCTGGAGATTTCTCAGCGATCGGCTTCAAAGCGCCATTTCCATATTTGCCCCGCAAGTCGGCCGTGATGAGTCGAAGCGCAATCTTTCAGTTGGATGAACGGCAAAAGCTCCCCGTCTTTTCCTCTCTATTTGCCCGGCTCTCCTTTTTTCTCCTCAGCCGCACCCCTCTTTCTCTCCGTACCCTTATTTCTACCCCCACTTGTTGCCTTTCGAGGCCAGCAAAAAAGAATTCTTCTCTCAAAAACTCGGTCAACAATAGGCATGAAATCAGCGGGCCCACACCACTCCTCCCTCTTGCCTAGAGAGTGTCACTCTTCCTGGGCTTTTGTCAGCCAGGTCTTCTCGGGGCACAAACAACACATTCAGACAGACAAAAACCGAGACCTGGAATTCACACGTCCGTGCCGTTAGTTGCCTGTCAAAGAGATTAACTTCTTCAAGATGTTCATAAATACACAGAGGACGCTGGCTCGACCCTGTCGGCACGAAATACACGCGTTTTGATACAGTCAAGGTTTTCGTGAACGGTTTTTCCTGATAAAAGTAATCTGTACCATAAGCAGGCCTGGCAGAGAAAAGACTTGAGCTTCTCGCATTCGGTACAAAACCTGATTTGAAGGGTAAATGTGGATATCTGGCCTGTTTGGCGGTGCAGAGGCAATCGGACGGCCTGTAGCTTCAGCCGTAGTGACAGCGCGGAACATGTGTTCTGTAATCCTGGGCCTGGTTCTCCGCATCCCCTCGCAGGTCACCAAACATGCCGGGGCCGGCTGGTGAAAAAGAGCAACGCGAGTGTGTGCGCTACGGAGAGTGTGTGTGTGACTAACAATCAGCAGCGCCTCATAAAAGGATTAGTGACCTCTGCAAAGAGCGCAGGCCTCTTCAAAGCCTCAGCAGGGCCACAATAGCGCTGACATTTGTCCTTCTCGGAGTGGGGGGAGACAGCGAGGGGAGGACAGGAAGACAACGCCGGGACGAACCTCCCTTTTCACAGTTCAACTCCAGCCCCTTCCAACACCGCTTATGTACTCCTCCGTCTTTCTTCATTCATCCGCAGGGCTGCTGATGGCTCCATTGGCTCAGCTCGGTCTCCCTCTCTCGTCCAGCCTCTCTCTTGAGGTCGCCCCTCGCTGTCTTCCTTCTCTGCATCAATGACAGGCCAGAAAAATAGATTAGATTTCACTTTAATGATTCTCTTGCTGCACTTTTTTAAATCTCATCCAAATTGGTATTTAACAATGCATTCTTCCCACAGCGTAGCGTAGCTATGGACCTCGGCTATTGATGCAAAGTGCTGCTTTAAGATGAAAAAAAGCTTTAGCTCAGCCTTATAGACTGCATTCCCGTTCTCTTTGGAGAGTCTGAGTCTGGGTCGGTCACAGCCGCTCTTGAGTATGCAATGTGCTATTTCAAAAATGCCATCTCAGATTGATTGTCGCGAGGTTCTAATTGCGTCGAAACGGTCAGGTGTCTGCGTATTGAGCCTGTGTACCTATTGTGTCCTCGTTCCTGTCCCTACTGCGAATTCTCCCGGGTGTATTGGAGAGAAAAAGCTGCTCTCCAATAGAAGTGTTTAGCATCGCTTGCAGCGCCAGACTAAGAAGAGGTGTCGCTGTTGATTATTGCTCGTTAACCGCAAGGACATCCACTTAACTCGGGATAAACGAGCGCCGCAGCGCACCCCACCACCCGCAGCCTCTGCCGCCAGCTTTGAGAAAAATGATCGTTAGCGCATCAGTACAGAGAGATAACGTGTGGGGCCGCATCACCGTCCGTCATTACATTGCATCTGACGAAGGATTTAATCTCTAATATCCTAATCGGAGTCAGACGTAATGAAACGGGCACTCATTTGCTATCTAGCATGATGCTAAAACAAGACCTGCCTCATAAACTAAAAGCCATAAAGTGACCCCCTTCTCTACTTCGCACATACATGCATAATAATGAGGGTTTACTTTCAAATAATTATTAAAGGATTATAGGAACTATGTTTTATATTATGTTATGGTAATGCTCCAAGGTTTATCTAGCTAGCTATAGGCTAATCTGTAAGGGGACTCGTGTAAACAATAACTATTTCACTGTTTGTTACAGGACAAGTTTAACACATGTACTTTTTCACAAATTTGTAAAACAGTTCGTTAAAATGAATTACAAAGACGGCAAAAGTTCCTTGGCCACGTGCTTTGGCACCCTTTTAGTAAGATTAGCTTCGATATGCGTGTTCCCACGAAACAGAGAGACTATGTCCAATGGTTATAGTTTAATGGAAATTGAATAAGACGTCCTGGCACTTTAAGGTGTATTGAAAGTTGGCGATAGGAATTAGAACACATATCTAAACCCAGTAAAAATGCCCAAACGACTTCTGAATCGAGCTGGTTGTTTAATAATCACATTTACTACCAAAAGTCTGTAATTATTCTCGCAATAGAAGCAGAGTTCAAGGATATTTCGTTTAATTTTAATGGTTAGATATATATAACCGCGTTGTGTGTATGCAGTGATAAATCTAGCCTCATTATGCTAGCGTTGTGTGTCTGTAGTAAAATAGCATTACGTAGTAGCAAATATAACAATGCAAATTTAATCTAAACAGCAATAAAAAATAAGATAAATTTAATACAAGTTATGTTTTAATCGTTTATTTAAACGCGTGAAACCGTTAAAGGTGTGTTCAAGATCTTGGTATATTTAGGTTCGTGTTTTAGCTAGCATGGTTTTCTGTGGAGTTTGTGTACCCAAAAATAGTTTTATCACCGTTATCTTTGTGTAATTGCTTTGTTGTTGTTAATATTATTATTATTATTAGCATTAGTATTACTATTACAGACTAACCTTAACGGTAATTTAGTCATTGTTCCGTGTTAATGATCATGAATTTCCTTCATCTAGTCTGCATTCATGTCCAATACATTTATGAATTTAAAAAAACATTTTTTATCAAGACAAACCTATAAGGTAAATAAACGCTGGCAATGTGATCCCTTTTAACGTTTTAAACGTAAAAGGAGTGCAAGTTCAAGCTAAGGAAGCTTGAAGGCTGACAGCGCTGGCCTGTAGAGGGCGCTCCAACTCCAACTTTATCTAACTTTCCCAGGCTGGAACAAAGCTGATTCCATGCAAATGGTTTGTTCAGAGAGGAGGATAAACATAAATAAATTATTTTGGAGTGTATCGGCGGGCATATGGCAAGCAGCGAGGCATCGGTGTCTGATTAGAATTCATTATGCATTAAAGAAAGAAAGGAAGAAAGAGCCCCCAACGCTTTATGTGAGAGCAGAAATTAAGCAAGCAGTGCAAGTCATTTGAACCGTTTAAAAAAAACAATACGGTTCAAATAAATAGCAGTTAAATAGTGTGCACAAAAAAATCAATTCTCATTTCAGCCAAATTGAGTCGTGTGCGATTTGAGGCCAATATAAATGAAATACTATTTCATTTTGGCTCTTTTAATCCCAATCCATTAATATCCAAATATGCGATGCAAGAAGGAGCTAATTAGGGCTGAATGTCTGAAATAGGAAAACGCTTTAAATAGGCCAATTCGGGCTTAGCCAAGCCTCAGGAGCCCTCAAGAACTTCCCATAAGATCCAGCCACATCCAAAACACCCCCGATCATCATTTCTACTGTAAAACTGCGCCCTAAACGAAATCCTGCAAATGAGATTTAAATACGAGGCTCAGAATAGAGTGTGCCAACAAAAATGTAGTTTTGCATTTTAACTTTTTAAAAATCTAAATAAAATGACCTAGTCACATTCCAGCTCCAACACTGACGTCGCTTTTCTTTTTTTAACTTGCCGCAGTTCATTTATTAGCCAAAAATATAGACTTTCTTGTACAATTTTGGATCACAAGTATGTACATTTTCTTTCTTTACGTTATATATACAAACATTGCAACATCGAATTCTCACCAAAACAAACAAAAAAAAAATGTAAAAATGAAGAAAAACAAAAAAATTCTCACAGACTACAATTTCTTACAGCATTGCATTAGCAATTGTACACAGGACATGCTTACAAGGTAAGTACACAGGGTGTGTTATTTCATTTTTTTACATTCCTTACAACAGGTTAAAATGGAGGTTTATAAAAAAAAGCCAAAAAAAAGAGTCTTTGTGTGCGGGAAGAATACGGGTGAATAAAAGCATGGCAGCTTCAAGTTGGTTCCGAGGCCTGGTGTGGGACAAATAAAATAACCAACATACCAAACAAACCTTGAAAAAGCTCGGGGATAAAGGATTAAATGTTAAATAATGATGTCGGAGTGACAATGTAATTAATTCGTTTGTATTATTGCCAAACGACGCGTTTCAGAGGTTTGATTTCTGCCTCGATATTTGACATTCAACACGCGTAAAAGCGCACAGTGTGGAACTCGGGTTTATGCGTAAACGAAATAAAAATGCTTTTCGAGGAGATGCTATGAATTAATCCACTCCTAAAAACGATGGCTTACAAGCTTTTTTTCCTTTCTATGCTTCCAAGGCACTGGATCTGTCTGAAATAACTGCAGTTCGAGTGATTATGATACCATACTAAACGGGAGCTCCTACAGTACAAGTGAAAGTGAAGTTTTTAGGACAGAAAAAATGTATTCAATTTAAAAACAAATTCAATTTCTCCCCCTTCCTAAATGCGCATGCTCCTTATTCACCTATTTACCGTTTCAGGCTGGTTGAGTTTTTAAAGCGTGGAGTTCGTGGAAAAAAAATGCTTTTTGGATCTGCAAACGAAAACAGTGTCTGGGAAGGTGAAGGTTTTCACGAGAGTATTCAAATTGTGGTCCGAGGCTCAGCCAGGCTCAGTGAGAGGGCTGTGCTGTACCTGTGTGCGCAGTCTCTGAGCTGCCACTGCGCTCCTCCGTGTGCCTGTTGCCGGAGTAAAGCGCGAGGCCGTTGGCCTGCAGTCCCAAATAGTGGTTGGAGTTGAGAAGCGCTAGCTGGTGGGCCGAAAACGCGCGGCTCGTCCAGTTTTGCAGTTTGCCCACCGGGCACGAAATAAGTCTGTGCTGGGGCACGACGGTCTGGGACGCGCTCCCGTTCATAACCGGGGATTTCCGGGGATTGTCCGGGCTCGTGGCTGTCTCAGCCAAAGACCAGATCTTAGGTTTCTGCACCGGGGCTGCGCTGTTCTCCGCAGGAGGAGAGCTGGACGCCGGATTGAGTTTGACCCGCTCGCTGCTGGGCGCTTGCGCTTTCAGTTCTAACGAATGCCCAAGGTGGTGGTGGTGGTGGAGATGGTGGAGGTGGTGATGATGGTGGAAGGGCCGTTCCGCGTCCCCGTGCCCTTCTTTGCCCTCGTGGGCCACGGCTTTTAAAAGCTTTGGCTCGGGCCCGTGTAAATCCTCATAGCCGTCTGAGATTTCTGAGTCGCAGCTGGCGTCCAGCTTGGAGTCCGAGTGCAGCTCGTCCTGCTCGTCCAGCTCGTCCTTGCTCTCGATGTGCTCCGTGTCGATGTTCTCCAGGTCGATCTCTTCCTCGTCCTCGCGTTTGTCCCCGTCCTCGCCCTCGTGGTCGCTGCCGTACACGTTACCCTCTTCGTCCGTGCGGTTGCGCGGCGTCCAGGTCATCTTGTTCTCCTTCTTCAGTCGCCTCCGGGCGTTGGCGAACCAGGTGGAGACCTGGGTCAGGGTCATCTTGGTGATGATGGCCAGCATGATCTTCTCCCCCTTGGTGGGGTACGGGTTCTTGCGGTGCTCGCTCAGCCAGGCCTTTAGAGTGCTCGTGCTTTCTCTAGTGGCGTTTTTGGGTCTGGACGGGTCCCCGAACTGGTACTGGCCGTAGGGGTAAAAAGCAGGATGGGGATGGGCGAACGCCGGGTGCTGGACACCTGGACTGTCTTTGAGCTCGTATTGAGCTCCCTGAAAATAAGAACCAGATGGGTGTTAGGATGGTCAAAGTATTTGTACGTTATAAAAGAAATGGTTCACGCTTCACAATTATATTCACAATCCTGTATACATTTTAAAAGTTGGAATAAATTAAATATTTATACACACTAAGGCCCATGACTAAGATGAAGGGTTGGACCTCAAACAGACGACTTATGCACAGTTCAAATAAGGGATTGGTCGATTTGTTAGCATTTCTGCTTCGTTTTGCGTTTGCCGAACAAACTCGACGTCAAATTTCACCCCCGCTTTGCAAAACTAGAATAGTTTGGTGTAAAAACGCAGCAGCTAAAAGTCCAGACCGGGCGGCATTTCAGAGAACACTAAACAAAAGGCAAAAGTTAAGCAAAGCTCAGACTTTCGCGAAAGAACAGAACTCACCAGCTGGCTGAAAATGGACAGGTCGTTTGAATAAGGAAGGAACGCTCCATAGGTGTGCGCGGCGCTGAAAGGTGATCCGTACATGCTGGACAGGACGTTGGACAGAGCGCCGGACGGACTGAGCTCGCTGCCGCCGCCGCCGCCGCCGCCGCGCGCGCCCCCGATCCCTTGCCGTTCTTGGGGGTAAATCGGTCGGATGTACTGGTATCCCAACTGTGGGAACGACATGGTGGTGGTAAACGAGAACACTCTCACGCGCGCACTCTCTCTGTCTCTCACACACACTCACACAGGCGCGCGCGCGCGCGCACACACACACCCACCGAGGGAAAAAAAGAAGAGTTTGGCTTCTCGATGCGCGCTGCGATATCCACTTTAGAAGTGCGCGCAAAAAAAGTGCAAAGGGAAGTCTATATTTCCTCCGAAAACGGGCCGCCGCGTGTAAACGATCCTCCGGCCGCTTCCCTCCCTCGCTTCCCTATTGATCTGAATGGACTAAGGTCAGGTCCTTACAGATTGCCTTAGATTATTGGGACGCCTTTTTGCTCTGATTGACATTTCTAGTCGCGCCCAGGCTCCTCCTATTTCTAAAGGCTTACACCCCTCTCTCTCTCTCTCTCTCTCTCTCTCTCTCTCTCGGCTCTGACGTCGCGATCTCTTATTTGAAAGAGTTTCATATCTCATTTTATGGCTCGCCAATCATCTCATTTATCGTTTGTCCTCCGCCTCAGCCCTTCCCCCGTTCCTCGGGCTAATTCTCCTTTCTCTAGGCGTCCAGCCCAATGGTAAATATTTCATTCTTGTATTCTTGTTGAGTCATTAACTTCACCTTACTTTTAGGGACTTTAGAACGGACTTTATTCCAAGTTCTCCCAGCAAAGGACTGCAGCAAAACATTTTGAGCGCGCACAAGTTCGGGCTTCAGAATCGAACGCTTTTGATCCTATCCAGGGTCGATCCAGGGGCCTCAGGGCGCGTTTTAGTTCTGTAGCGTAAAACAGCAAAATCTTTGGCAAAGTTCTCTTTCGAGGTTTGACAGAAAGTTGAGACGAAACGGGAAAAGTCCGGCGTTTTGCGCCTGCGCCATGAGCGCGTACACAACGGCAGTGGTACAAACACACCCTGCTCCTTATTGGTCCTGTTCGACTCGGTGCAGGGCTATTTCTGAGTGGAAACTGGGATATTACAGAATTAGTATTAATACTTTTATCATCATCCATTTGAGTAGCAGTAGTCTAGTAATAGCCTGTAGTCGTTGGGTTGTGTCGCCCCTGGAAGCTGCTTTCGTTTGTGGAACCATTAGCCAGCCTATAAAGCGCGTAATTATTCACTCCTGTGCGACTCCAGCCCCTCTTACTCGAAGCCCCCCTCGTTCAAACTTATAACATCTGATCAAGATTAAGGATTAACCGCACGACGGAATGGATAAGCAGGCCTGCTGCAAATAATGCGGATTAAAAAACTAAACAAGCACGATCTGAATTGAAATTCCTTGAACCAATATATGAAAATATGTCCAGGGCACCATCATCCTGGATCCCTTTACGTTCGGACTCGCCATGTGTCTGATAATCCCGTGAAAAACAGCCGGTGCGTGTTTAAATACAACCCCCGGTTCGTGAATAACATCAGGATGAGAGATTATCAGAGGTTTAATGCATTGAGATATTATATCGTTTCCAATCTGCTGTTAAACTGATGCTTATTATTATTATTATTATTATTATTATTATTATTATTATTATTATTATTATTATTATTGGTCATGGTTTCTGTAATTTGTAGGGTTTCAAAACCACTTCCTGATTTGCGCGCTTTTTATTAATCACAGCTTGTCCTTAAACATAATAACAATAATTCCGATAACACCCGGCCGTGACCCTACAGTACGCACTGATTGCAATTGCAGAAACGTTGCACCCAAGCAAGTCGTGCATGCGCCGTGCACAGCCCTCTTGTGTAGCACCAGGAGCTCCGGGTTTAGTCAGCGGTGCGCCTCTGCGCTTGTGGCCGCCCTGCAGCGCTGCCGGCCCGGATCCACACGCCGCTCCTCCCCGCCGCTGATTTATTGCTGCAAATCAAACACAAGCACATGCGCTAACTTCACACTTTCTTTTCACGCCCAGACGGGAAGCTGTCGAGGCCATAAAAGCGTTAGGGCGGCCCTGCCTCCTCTCAGCCCTCCCGGAGCTCCACGGTGCGCGTTTAATGTGGGGTCGATCCAAATAAAATAATAATAATTCGGTTAAATGACGCGTGATATAAAAGGGAAGACAGTAGTTAAGCTACTCATTTACTACCACTACCACTACTACTACTACTAATAATAATAATAATACTAATTACAATAATCATAATAAGTAGCTATAAAACCTAAACAAATCCATTATCAGCATTAGTACCATAATTATAATATTTTACAATTTAGAATATTTGAATGCTGTTTAAATCCGTGTAACTCTACGGCTTTTAAAACAATTTCTCTCTTAAACGAATAAAACAAACAAAACTTTCTCCGCGCTCTGCACCATATAAATAGCGACGCGCTTCTTGAGGGTTAATTTCTCTGAAGTCTTTACACGCAATTATGCAGATGACACCATTTCTCCCAACAAGCATCCAAATAAACAAGCAGATTGAGTACACACCGCCAATACACACCACTACACACACACACAGCCTCGCCGAGGAGGGGAAAAGAAATCAAAGGCTTCAAACGGAGGCTGTGCAGCAGATCACACTCCTGATCCTGATCCTGATCGACTCCATAGCGCCCGAGCGACAGAAAACAAGTGGCTTATCACACGTGCGAGTGCTTTAAACGTCTTGTCCAAATCGGTTAATTGCAGTGACAAAGGATTTCAAACGAAAACACAATTAATGGGCCTGGATGTGTGAGGCTGTTTAGGGCCTGGGAGGAGAGGAAAAACGCGAAGAAACAGCTTTGGTAAACACTTTTATTTGATTACCTGCAACGGGCGAGGAGGTAAAAGAGCAGAGAGAAAAAGAAAAGAAAAGGAAAGAAAAGAATAGAAAGTTGGTGTGGATCGGTCTGAATTTTTCATCTAGGGTTTCATTTGGGAAGGGGAGGGATGTTTGGGGTTTAGACCGGATAGAAGACTTACCACGATTTTTTTTTTTCTTTTTCATTTATTGACCAGCTGTTGCGCTTCCTGAAACTTATAGATATATTTCACAATCAGCCCCCTTGCATCTGCGTGTTTTGAATCCTATTTAAACCAGAAAGGATTCGGATACGCGTAGTAAACAAAATATTTTTATGACTCAATGGATTAATGCAACAACGCCCTGCTATTTATTAAAAGTACTTATTTAGCGTCATATCTAGGAGTCGAGTGCAAAATATCCTCAAAGTATTCATGCAAAAAAACTTAAAATGTATCAAACGTTTTATTTAGAGGCATGCTTAGCGTGCATTATTTACTTATTTTGAATAATACGTCTATGCAACTTAAAATGATCGCTTATTATTAATCTGCACGAGCAAATCGTGACAGATCGTGGTTTGAACCCGTCATTAAACCACGGTGGTTAGTCTCAGATCTACAGGTGCTTTAAATTAGTCGTGCCTCTCCAGGCCACGGCCATTTTCTTAACCCTAACGCCGCAGCTGTGCCTCAGGCCTCGGGGTTTGCGTGCACCGTTGACACCGTGCTTAATTAATAGAAATATCCCGGATTGAAATACGCACAGCTCAGGTGTTAAAGCGGGCAGGTAAAGGGAAATAAAAGTTCTTATTCGAGCCCCTGTCGTTTTTCTCTGGCAGTGTTTTTGGCTGCAGGCGCTGCAAATGTTTGATTTCTCAGCAGGTCTGTTTCATGGGCAGACCGGGGCGCCCCTCCTGTGGGGCCCACTGTTGTTGTTAAGCGAGCAGACCTGGGTCACTTTCATTTATCACTATTTACCAACATCTGCCCCCCTCAGCACAAGGGCGACCTTTAGAGGAAGGACCCGCACTGCACTGATAATAGAGTATGATTAATTCTAAGTATGTTATTATATTAAGAATAAAAAACAAAAGTAATAACAGGCAATAATAACAATAGCGTGTATGCAGTAATATGAAACAATGTGATGGCAACAAAGTTCTATTATCATATACTGTATATAAACTGAATATATTAACAATATCACTAATAATAATAATAATAATAATAATAATAATAGGTCACATTTATATTGCTCCTTTCACAAACCCAAAGTCGCTTTACACATAATAAATAAATAAATAAATAAAACCTAAACAGTAAGGAAGGGAGAGGAATGTTTAATAAAAAATAGCATTTGCTGTTATTATTACTATTATTAGTGGTAGTCGCACTAAGATATTAATGATAATAATTTGTATCTTTTTAATATACTTTATGCATATAGTAACATCAATAATAATAATAATAGTAATAGTAATAGTAATAATAATAATAATAATAATAATAGGTCACATTTATATTGCTCCTTTCACAAACCCAAAGTCGCTTTACACATAATAAATAAATAAATAAATAAATAAATAAATAAAACCTAAACAGTAAGGAAGGGAATGTTTAATAAAAAATAGCATTTGCTGTTATTATTACTATTATTAGTGGTAGTCACACTAAGATATTAATGATAATAATTTTTAAAATATTTTATGCATATAGTAACATCGATAATAATAATAATAGTAATAGTAATAATAATAATAGTAATAGTAATAATAATATTAATAATAATAATAATAATAATAATAATAATAATAATAATAATAAGTCTAATTTTTGTAGTGCCTCTGACAATCCAAGGTCACTTTCTTAAAAAAAAAAAAAAGAAAGAAAAATCTAATACCACTAAACAGTAAGGGAGGAAGAGAAATATTTAATAGTTTAAATAAAATACTAATTATAATCACTTTTTTTTATCTTGATAATATATTTTATGCATATAGTAACATTAACAATAATAATAATAATAATAATAATAATAATAATAATAATAATAGTAATAATAATGATAATAATAATAATAATGATAATAATAATAATAATAATAATAATAATAATAAGTCTGATTTTTGTAGTGCCTCTGACAACCCAAGGTCACTTTCTTAAAAAAAAAAAAAGAAGAAAAAAAAAAGAAAAATCTAATACTACTAAACAGTAAGGGAGGAAGAGAAATGTTTAATAGTTTAAATTAAATACTAATTATAATCACTTTTCTTATCTTGATAATATATTTTATGCATATAGTAACATTAACAATAACAATAACAACAACAATAATAATAATACTAGAAATAATAATAATAATAATAATAATAATAATAATAATAATAAGTCTGATTTTTGTAGTGCCTCTGACAACCCAAGGTCACTTTCTTTAAAAAAAAAAAGAAAAAAAAAAAAAAAGAAAAATCTAATACTACTAAACAGTAAGGGAGGAAGAAAAATGTTTAATAGTTTAAATAAAATACTAATTATAATCACTTTTCTTATCTTAATAATATATTTTATGCATATAGTAACATAAATAATAATAATAATAATAATAATAATAATAATAATAATAATAATGATATGCCAAAATCAAATCTGCAGCGTCAGTCCCTGAAAGTTCTCCACCTATCGGTTGTGCAAATGCAATTTCCCTCCCTAACTAGCCAGATGTGAGAGTTGCACTTATTAAGCAGCAGCTCTCTGCCCCCTCTTGCCCACCCTGCACCCCACCCCCCCAAAGCTGCCTCCACCATCAGGCATTGATTTTATGGTAAAGTCCCTTTCGCAGAAGGCGTCGAGTTCCTGTGGACGGGATATCACTGTATTACACGGCTCTGGTCCAGGTAACAAGATGAACATCGATTGGGCATTAGCGCTGATCGATGCTGAAATAAGGAACTTCTGCGCTGAATTAAAATGCAAGCGAATCCGAGCGCTCCGGCTTAGGAAGCAGGAGGAGCCACGGCAGGCAGAGGGAGGGGCCCGGCGCGCATGCGCCGTGTCCTGGGACTCCCCCCTCAGGCCGCTCTGCAGCACGCTGATTCAGGATAATGACGAGCGTGAGTGTGTAAAGCTGATCTCCTCGCCTGAACTACCTTCTGTTCTTAGTCCCGATCTTCTAAGCTGGCGCAGAAAGGGAAGATAAGACTAACGAGCAACACGTGATCGCTTTATTTGCAGCATCTGATGGGTCTCCGGAGCAGCCGGGTTCCTGCGCCGTCCTACAGTGCGGTTGGCACCATCGACAGCCTTGCCTTTTGGTGCACTTGGGCTAAACCTGTGATTTCGGTGTAGATCAAGACACACTGAGAGAGATAGAGTGCATGTTGGCCAAGGAGCGTACATCAGGAGCGTACACAAATAACAAAGCTATTTTCCCTTAGCCGCGCAGGAACCCCAATAAACACGCGATGGCTGAGCAAACGAGACATGGCGAGAGATTATACAGTATTGCCCGACAAGGTCGGTCGGTGTTTCTCCCTCCCGTCTGCCCAGCTGTTGTGCTCGGCACAGCTGTACTAACAGAGACCTTCAGACGCGCACAGCGGGACGAAGATCGGACAGGGTTCGGGCGTGGGCTGGTTATTATCTCGCCCAGAACATCCACTCACGTGGCTTGTTAGTGGGAGACGATAATTGAGTTTATATTGAGTATAAAATTAGAGCAAGGGCTGTTATGCAAATCGTATTAAGACTGTGTGTGTGTGTGTGTTAATAATGTGCAGTAGGTAAGGAGAGGTATCTACGCAGGAATCTATAACCAGATCAACACCATAAATAAATCATACCCATGTTTGCTAACTCTGTCGTCTCATTGGTCCAGACACCCTGGCATTTAGCATGTTCTCCTCATGTCTGCGTGGGATTCATTGGGGACTGTCCACGTTCTGAAGACGTGCATGCTAAAGTGTACTAAAGTCTCTAAAGTCTGGTGCATGTGAATGTGTGTGTACCCTGCGATGAACTGGCATCCTGTCCAGGGTCAGGTCCCCCACCTTGTGCCCTGTGCTGCCGGATAAGTCCCAGCCCCCTGCAGCCCTGAATCATATATAGTAAAGTGAGTATATAAAGTAAGAAGTAAGTGAGTGATTATTATTTTTTTGTAGAATATGGTAGCCGTTGGCCTGCGAGTCACAGGGCCCGATCCATCCAGTCTCCTTTGTTTGCCCCCCAACAGTAACTGTTTGTCGATTTAGCTCTCACAGTTGACTCATGAAATTGAGCCAGTGTTAACCCTCTTTGTGTTGGTGTGTCTCGGTGTGTGAGCTCACATGCGCCGGAGGGCGTTTGTTTTCCAGCCAGTGTGCACTGGAGCAGCTCTGGACTCAGCTGGTAGGTCACCCCTCTCCCACTTCATAATGATTAAACACAGGCACACAGCCCCCCCATAGCCACCCCGCTGCCCCCCGACTCCCCTTTCATAAACATCTACAGCACAGAGAGAGAGAGAGAGAGAGACGGCCTGATCCAGAGAACAATAACAGGCTCATCATCGGCGGTCACGCCCCGTGTTTATCACCTGCCCCTCCTGAAACATCTTGTGCCCTCCTGCGTGTCTTCCTATAACGTTAATGGAGGTGGATCCACTCCGGTTGGCCAAATTGGCATTGCCATGTGTGCCTCTCCACGTTCCATTGATTTGTTCCTCTTTGGATGCTGTAGATTACAGGCTGGTGGGGAGGGATCGATCGATCGGGGCACGCCGAGCACAAAATCCAAGCTTTGGGAAAATGGGGTGTCTCGGTGTCTTTAATTGGCACCAGAAACTTTGTAATTGCAAACTGGCACATCATAACAACAACAGCAACATGCTACCATACACACGGGTCAAAGATATCCATAACCAGCTGCTCAGTACTGATATAAGTAACGTCCCTTATATTGTCTTGATATAAGTCTTGGTCCTCTAAGGTTTCTTCCTTATAACGTTAAGGGATTTTCCTTGCCACTGTCTCCCTAGGCTTGATCAGTTTGGGGTTGGCCTTAGATATTAGAAGATAATCTAAAATTGTAAAGCTGCTTTGAGACAATGCTCCATTGTAAAAAACGCTATAGAAATAAATCCGATTGACTCTCAGACTCTCAGCTCACGTTCCTACTCATTTCCATTCAAATATTTTGTTCACTGTTTGAACCTTTTCCTTTATTTGCCTTTTGGTTGTGTTATTCCAAGCATGTCTTAACATTTAAAATTAAATGAATGTTTCATATGACATACAGTGGGGCAAAAAGTATTTAGTCAGCCACTGATTGTGTAGGTTCTCCTACTTAGAAAGATGAGAGAGGTCTGTAATTTTCATCATAGCTACACTTCAACTGTGAGAGACAAAAATGAGTAAAAATCCAGGAAATCACATTGCAGGATTTTTAAAGAATTTAATTGTCAATCATGGTGGGAAATAAGTATTTGGTCACCCACAATCAAGCAAGATTTCTGGCTCTCACAGACCTGTAACTTCTTCTTTAAGAAGCTCTTCTGTGCTCCACTCGTTACCTGTATTAATGGCACCTGTTTGACCTGGTTAACTGTATAAAAGACACCTGTCCACAGCCTCAAACAGCCAGACTCCAAACTCAACCATGGCCAAGACCAAAGAGCTGTTGAAGGACACCAGGAAGAAAATTGTAGACCTGCAGCAGGCTGGGAAGAGTGAATCTACAATAGGCAAGCAGGTTGGTGTGAATAAATCAACTGTGGGAGCAATGGTAAGACAATGGAAGACATACAAGACCATTGATAATCTCCCTCGATCTGGGGCTCCACGCAAGATAGATTTCATCCTGTGGGGTCAAATTGATCATGAGAACGGTGAGCAAAATCCCAGAACTACACGGAGAGACCTGATGAATGACCTGCAGAGAGCTGGGACCAAAGTACCAAAGGCTACCATCAGTAACACACTATGCTGAGAGGGACTGCAGTGCCAGGCGTGTCCCCCTGCTTAAGCCAGTACATGTCCAGACCCGTCTGAAGATGGAACGTGGTTGGGTCTTCCAGCATGACAATGATCCCAAACACACCGCTTGGGCAATGAAGGAGTGGCTCCGTAAAAAGTATTTCAAGGTCCTGGAGTGGCCTCGGAAGGGTTCAGACCATAGAAACTTTGTGGAGGGAGTTGAAAGTCCGTGTTGCCCCAAAACATCACTGCTCTAGAGAAGATCTGCATGGAGGCCAAAATACCAGCTACAGTGTGTGCCACCCTGGTGAAGACTTACAGGAAACGTTTGACCTCTGTCATTGCCAACAAAGGTTATGTTACAAAGTATTGAGTTGAACTTTTGTTATTGACCAAATACTTATTTCCCACCATGATTTACAATTAAATCCTTTAAAAATCCTACAATGTGATTTCCTGGATTTTTTTCCTCATGTTGTCTCTCATAGTTGAAGTGTAGCTATGATGAAAATTACAGACCTCTCTCATCTTTCTAAGCAGGAGAACTTGCACAATCAGTGGCTGACTAAATACTTTTTGCCCTACTGTATTCAGAGAGAAATAGCAGTGCAGCACATCAAGAATAATCCACATCACAATTAAGAATGTGTTTGAAAACTCAGACCTGTCACAGGTCGGACGTTGCCGTTGAGTCGTGATGGAAAGCGTATCGCACATTGCGCTGGAGATCAATGTAATTGATGCCACCAGCATGGTCGAGTCATGGACCAGTAGTGCCTTCTATTAGCAAGGAAGGAAAGTCTTAGATTGGTGATTTAATGCTTAAATATTTGGACACATAGGTAACGTTGCAAAACTTAATAAAGTTTATTGGCCTCTTAACCCTCAACCATCTCCAGTGACCACAGTGGAAGTTTTCTGCTACAGTTAAGTCAGGTGTAGGGTTCTCGTTGTATCCAGACACAGAATCTATGCTTAAAGCCTGGTTCAATGGGTCTATAGTGAAGGATTAAGATGTTAAGCAGACAGCATCTAAATGCATGGAGCTCCCAGGACCGGGTCCCCGAGCTCTCTCTCTCTCTCTCTCTCTCTCTCTCTCTCCACTCAAACGACTGCAGGTTCACTGGATTAGTCCGAGTGTGTGTGTATGTGTGTGAGAGAGTAAGAGAGAGAGTCAAGAGAGCGTATAAGCATGTATAAATACAAACATTATTATATATTGGAAAAGTGTCTAAGCTATTCCCCAGGACCCTCTAAGCGGCTTTAGAGCCGTGGCTGACCAGGCCTCGGGTGCGGTGCTGGAAAAGGGAAATCGCTAATGCTCTTAACATCTAACAATAAATCCTACAGTTATTTGCCACCATGTTTAATTAAATATTTTGCGAAAGAAAACCTGGCTGATTCATTCGCCCAGGATATCGATCCGCCATCGATTCAGCTCTGTTGCGGGGGCCCCTGCATAGCTCCTTCGCTAAATGGCCGCGAGCAGCTCCTGAAATAAATTAAGAACGAGCTCGCGCCTCAACAGAATCAGTCCAGTACCAGGCCCGGGCCCTGACGCCTGTCCCTGTTCCGACGCCGATTTATCCGACTACTGACTTTGGCGTGGACGAGAGGGGAATGATTTAAATATTAGACCTATATATTAGACCCACAACACAGGCTAATGTGATGAGACCTTCCCCGTGCGGTCAGGATTTCAATTGCGTCCGATTTCGACACGAGCTGTACAAGCCATGGTTTCTGCACGTTGTGTCACAACTTCTTACGTCAAAATAGAGTTTGTATTCATTGTCTTCTCCTTGACTGGAATTGGACCAACATTTGTAAGGTTGGGCTAACTAAGAAGTGAATTACTTGTTTAAAAAATGACTTTTCTCATCACTTTGCCATTATATAATAATGTTATAGTGTAGTTTTCTTTTCAAACTCCTGTTGTGGTCATCAGACTTTATATAAGTCAAAGAGCTTTGCATTTGCAGCAGTTTGGCATTATAACATCAGGTTTCACCTGTTTTTTTCCGACACCGCTGACCAATGTCTGTGTACTTTTGCCCGCTTTAACCTTTTTGCATGAACTTCAACCGTGACGTTTCTTGCTTAACCCTTTCAGTCCTCGAGATCCCGTATGGTCTCAAATCAAGATCTGTTGCCACAAACCCTTACGTGCTTTCCATATTTTTACATCAAATACATGATAAAAATTATATACAAAAAGCATTGAAATGTTTTGATCATCTAAACAAAAGTAATGCACAGAAATACTATTGCTTCATTAAAATAAGGTCAGGACTGAAAGGGTTAAGGATGTTGCCAACAGAGGACCTGCTTCTCTTGTGTAGTTGAGCATCCAGACCTTCAGCTGTTTCTCTGTTGGCCTGTGTTATCTTGGAATAATATGGCACAAGGTGGCAGTTTATGTCTCAAACTTCAGCGTGAATACCTCAGAACTGAGTGCTGCAGGATCTGCACAGGATCTCGTCCCTAAAAATACCACACAGGTACAACACTATGCAGGGAGAAACAGTGCACAAACTCATAAAGACTAGAGCTCTAGAATATGATGCATGGATTGGGCCACGTTTGACAAAACTACAGCAGACTGACTTGTTTCTTGTTTTGGTGTTGCACTAGATGCTGTGCAACCCAAGGAAAGGTTTCTCCAATAACCAACTCGTTTATTGCAATTAATATACAGAAAGTATATGTCCATAATGTCCATTGTCTTTACAGTTCCATCGTGCTTGTTAGACACAGAATCCAGTCCAGTATGCATGTCTGCAATAATATATCTCCAGTATGCATACACATGCACATTCTGCACATCCAGGAATGGAAGAGGGAGAGTGAAAAAGAGAACTAAAGGGTAGAAAAGTAAATTTCCCCCTTAGATCCACTCTGAATCGAAGAGAGAGAGAGAGAGAGAGAGAGAGAGAGAGAGAGAATTAGGGAGGGAGACTGAGTGTGGCTCAGTGCATAGCTGTGGGGATTCAGATGGCTATCAGGCTGTTATCAGTCTCATCTCAGAGCTGCATTGATCTTCACTGAGAATCTAATCCTGACTATGAAGTTCAATAACAACTCCATTACCTGGGCTGCTCTGATTGGAGCGTTGTAATGCCAAGATTAGTAGCTGGCTGCCTGACCTGCCAACATTGATTTGTGCTGCAAAATCACTTGTTCCAGAAAAGGAGAGTGAGAGAAGGAGCGAGAAAGAGGAGAGAGAGAGAGAGAGAGGGAGAGAGAGAGAGAGAGAGAGAGAGAGAGAGAGGGAGAGAAATCGTGTCGGCAAGGTAATTGAGCAATTTTTATTTTCTCCCACTTTTCCTTCTTGCTTTCACCCCCCTCCCGGCGTTAACTCAGCCTCTCTTATTGATTAGTTGCCTGTTTATATCAGGCGTTAGTGAAGGTGCTCTTTCTCTTCCTCATTTGTGTGAGGGGTGTGTATTTTGTTTCTGAAGATATAAAAGCTTACTCTTGACCGTTCAGGCTCAGTCCGGGGCTCGCAGCAGAACCGGGGATCGATCGGCTTGTCTTGGCCTCTCTCTCCGGAGCGCTGGCAGGCCCAAATAGCCCCCTCTCACTCTCTGAATGAATGGCTTCACAGCCTGTTAGCCTTAAGTAATAGAAACATTGAGCCCATCCTGGCGGCAGAGACAGCTCATTTACTGCACTTCTTCTCTGTTTTCCTTTCTTTTCCTCATTCCTTTCTCTCTCTCTCTCTGCCTTTTTTGTCTCGGTAACAGACCCAGATAACCTGGGTTAAATAGATGAAACAGACTCGGGCTGCTCAGTCAGTCAGGTGCTGAAACGAATGAACCTATTTCTCTTAATGCAGACACAAGCATTACCCTCCCTCACACACACACACACACACACACACACATGGTCCACCCCCCCTTCCCGACAAGCCCATCTCCGAGGTTACAGGTTAATGACATGCTCATTTCGCTCAGCCATTTGTTTTGTTTTCCTGCAAAGTTCTGATAAGTAGCTAACCAACGAACCTTGTAATTACAATCTTACAGAAACCGGCCTGATCTGTATATAAATCTCACCATCCAATTACAAGATGTAATAATTCTGCACTCAAGCTGGTAATGAGCTCTAATACTGGCGCATGTGATAATCCCCTCTGGATGCCGGCTTGATCAGATGTTGGCTTTGTAATTAGACTGGCAGAAAATCATTATTTCATGTTCAAATAGAAAATGAGGTTGGTGGGAAGTTAATTTCTCTACGCGCTGTGAAGCGTAGACAAGAATTTAATGATTTAATTACAGTTGTAAGCTCCTTGGATGAGACTTAAATTGAGCTGAGATTCCACCCCCTCCCCCCTCTAGTTTTTTTTTCTTTCCTCTTTTTTTTAAAAGCACGCTGCCATTTCGAGAGCAGGGCACATCAAAGGATTTGACAAGACTGTAACGTGATAAGGCAGACCCCGATGCGTTTGATAGGGCGGAATTCCTTTTCCGGTTATCCACTCCATTCGGGCTTAAGTGAATTCTTGATTGCTGTATACCCAACATCTTTGAGGGCCTAAACTTCATTATCAGACAAAAGTCTTTTTTTCCTCACGCTTTTCCTTTCTGATTAATTCTTCCCCCCACCCGCTCTCACTCTCACAAAGGAAAATGACTCATATTAATTTTCCGCCGTGTTATGTCTGACACCATTGTGGCGCAGTCTGATGATCAAAAGGACAGTAATATTCTTATTTAGCACGCCTTTTGTCCCCCCGCTGTCTCTCACAGGCTACAGCGCTTGAACTTGTCCGACTGCAGCAGGAACACTTATTAATTCCCCCTCCAGTGATAGTTACGCCTATTGTAGCGCCCGAGTGAAGTATTAGAGCGCATTTAGATATTTTCACAGCATTTAAGCCTATTCCCTACGTCATGAGGCAGCAGGCTAGCGAGGATGTGTCTCTGCCTATCCAGCTCTGTCAGTGTTAGCAGTTAGCATTTAGCATTACGATACCAACTCTCTGACTGGTATGGTTGGCACAAGTGGTTAGCTCGGTCACCTCACAGCTCCGGAATCCCGTGTCAATCCCACACTTGGACTTTGGGCACCTGTGTGGAGTTTGCATGGCCTCCCTGTGTCCATGTGGGTTTGCCCCACGTACTCTGGTGTCCTCCTGCACTCCAAAGACTTGCATAAGGTTAATTGGTGGCTCTAAATTGGCCCAGTATGAATGTGTCTGCCTGGTATCGATGTAAGCTCCTGTCATGAATAGCCACTTTAAGGCACGTATTTAGAGTGATCCAAGTTCATTTTTAATGCCCTCGATGATACATTTAGCCGAAATGAGACAATATAACAAAAAATACCACTAGTGATTAACAAAGCGACCTTTTTAGACTATTAGTTCCACTTTAGTTACTTTAATTGTTTGCCTGGCATGTCGTCAAACCTCACAGTAATGAGCATAGTCGTATAAGAAAGTACAAAATATTTACAATTATACTCTGATCCTGACCTCAAACAACGTCTTTATGGTGTTCCAAAGACATGCGTTAGGTTAATTGGTGGCTCTAAATTGACCCAGATGTGACTTTGCTCCTGTTGTGAATAGCCGTGGATGCTGATGCGACTTTATATGAAACCGATAAGCAATAATTAAAACTCTGACTGAGATAAAGTTTTGTGAATTTGCCCATAATATGCGCATTAGACATTAGACATTAGCACCTGTAAAAGACGAAAAGAACCCCAGAGCCAATGTAGTGTTACGAGTGACATGATAATGCTCAAAATATTTGGACTCAAACTGTAATGACACCATCCATCCATAAGGATCAATTACAGCCCATTCGGTAAAAGGCTTCTTTCTTCCTCGGCACAACATCTGCCAAACGCTGCAGCCTCCTGTCCGCTGGCATCTCTCCTGCACTGACGGCCTGATAAGGAAATCTAGGAGCGGATAGGACGCGCTGATCTGAGGAACGTCACTCAACATGACTGATTCGCACCCCCATCCTTCCCCTTTATTTAGCATTTCAAAATGCCTTTTTTTTTTTTACTCTTTTTTGTCTCTTTTTTTCCCTCTCCCCGCTCCGTAGAGACGCGTGTCGGACGCTCTCTTTTATGAGGCCTATCACAAGCCAAGATGGATATGTGTGCTTATTGGACGGTAAAAGGCCACTCTTCAGGTGACACGCTTATCCGGCCGCATATTCATGAATATTTAGGAGATGGTAATGAGAGATTTTGCATTGTTGCATGAGAATGCCCCGGCTCCCTGGAGGAGGCTGAGAGGAGCGCGAGGACAGCAGAGGCGACCAGGTGTGGCGAGAGTGAGTGTCAAGTGGGTGTCAGGTTTGGGGTGCATATAGATGATATACACTGTATTTATGGATCTATGGGTTGAAGAGCTGTTCGTCGAAACCCAAGCACAGCACGCGCTTTGCCGCCACTTTACCAAGTCTCTTTGGATGATGCTCTCTGTGGCACGGCCACCTTTATACACAGCTGTCATTCCACACAGAGCAACAATACATCATACTGTGGAGGAGAGAGGTGCAAAACAGTTTAGAAGCGAGGGCCGAAATGACTTTTTACATTATTTATGGTCTTCTATCAAAGCAGACTCAGTTCATTTAATGTTGCCATCACTCTGGACTGATTGCTGCTTTTTCGCTGTTTGCTAACTTGATGAAAAACTTCAGCCTTTCGAGGTCCAGCCAGCATCACAAAGAGCTTCCTCCCATCAAAGTATCAACAGAACCTTATTCAGGAATAACCTCATTAAGAATGCACAATGCACATGTACAGGACGATTTAAAACTCATCCTATCCAAAAATCCTAAACATGCACGAGTCGGCTGCTGGTCTGTAAAGCGGCATATTTATATATTTGATCAGCTGTGCCATAAACGGCGCCAGTTCCCATGCTCAGACCTTTAGGGAGGGGAGACGGGAACGGGGAGCGTCCCCGTGTGCTGTAACAGTGACTCCTTCTGAGCCCCGAGTCACGATCTGACGCCTCAACGCCGTGAAATGCACCCCCAGCAACCCTGACGAGGATACAGCAGGTGCGAAATGAGAAAATAAAAATAAACTATCGCTTAAATTCACACTTTTGGTGATGTATGGCTTTAGGATTGATCTATATGGCCTCCCATAGTTAAGTCAAGTCAGATTTATTTCTGTAGTGCTTTTGCCCTAACTAAGCTAGCCTAGTTTGACAGTGGCAAGGAAAAACCCTCAGTGTTATATGATAAGGAAGAAACCTTGTGAGAACCAAGACTCGGAAAAGGGAAACAGTGATGGATACAAAGTAGATTTACTGAAATACTGTACTTAAGTACCATTTAAAACTTTCACGTTACTTGAGTATTACTGTTATTTGACAGTTTTCTAATTCTTAAAGTAAAACAGTATAAAAAGCAGATTAAACATGGAACATTATACTGTGTGCTGTGAGTATCCCCATTATTTTGGATTGAGAAGGTGTCATAATGTGGGTCTGCGTGTTGCCAAGTTGGTTTTGTTCAATTTCTAAAGTTAATAGGATTATTATTAGTATAAGGAATATTATTATTTCACTGATCAAGCGGTCATTCTTACACATTATCTCACACAGTACGTTTCCTATTTTGGGCTTTTTCTTGGAACCAATTCTTGTTATGATCTTGTTTCAAGGGATCTGGCAACCCTGCCAGGAGTCAATGAGTTAGCGTTTTTTATAACAGCTCTGACTTACATTAAAAGGTAATGGCAGTATGTAATTTTGAGCTGGAACTGTAATTTTGGAAATAAATAACATTTTGTTAAAAAAGTGTCACTAATTGTATACGGTAGAAAGAAACATTTTGGGTAAAAACCGTCCAGTTTGCGAGAGCCAAACAATCTTTAACGTTAGCTATCGTTGCTAGGTTACCTGGAAAGTTCGTTAACAAAACATTGACACAGCGACCAACACCTAACGTTAATGCTTTTTATGTTATATTTATTTAAAGGTCAAGTGTCATTAAAGTGTCAGTCATTGAGATACGTGTGTAGGGTGTGTAATTTGCATATTCGTACGGTCTCCTGTGTAGCTGTACTTGCTTAGGATAAACAGCCTTACTAGCTGCAGTGTTTGTTTGCTCACAGTTCACGTAGTTTTATTTGTACTACAACTTTCATTGACAGAGCTGCAGTGACATTCGCCAGGTTCTTCGTCAGAAGTAAAGAAAAGGTAAGTCGAGAGCAGGAGCAATAATGAGTACTAATCGGATAATAGAAGGTATGCGGGAGGATATGAGATGAGTCAGGGTTCCTGGTCTGATAATCACCGGCCAGATCAGACATGGTCAGTGTTCCATTCCTGAACATCATGGCGAGAAACACCAGCTGTTTACTGATAATATTTCTGTTATGTTCACTCTGAATTCAGAGTAAAGAAAGAGAGAGAGAGGATGAGGATGAGGAGAGCTCAGAGCAGGTGACATGGAGGTGAGTGAGAAATATTGATGGTTAAGACCAATAATGACAAAAAAAACAAACAAGCGACTATAAGCGAGTGTCCAGTAATAGTTTAGTCCTAATACATTATTCATCACAATAACCTGCAAGCAAATTCTTATATGTCGTTGCTGATGAGACGAAATATTTTCTGACGTTTTTTCAGATGTTTTTAAGTTTCTTACATACAAAAAACCAGCATACATTACTGTAGACTGTTTTAGATGAACGTGGAGTTGATCCCGGTATAAATAGTTTTTAACAGGATGTAGGAACATTGTATGACTAATCAACAAATGGCAAATGTCTAAAATCACTTGAACTTTTTACAATATAATTATTATTATTATTGCTTTTGCATGTATGGTTTGAAAAGAACAAGTAAGCAACGGACAGTAATCAGGTTGTGTTACGTTAATAGCAACCCATTTTTGCATTTTTAATACGTAATCTATAACGGATTACGTTTTTAAAGTAACCCTCCTAACTCTGGCAGTCCCCCATGTACAAGTGTGTGTTTATATACTTATATTTGCTTCCCAGTAAAGGAAAAATCCTGTTATGGTGCTGTGGTGCTTGACTTTTCATACCACAATGGGAATTGTTTACTATTCATGATAACTAACTTCATAACAGTACTTTTAGTACTTAAGCACATTAAAACCAACTTTTGTACTTTTACTCAAGTGGAAACAAACAGAATACTCCTACTGTTGCTCGAGTAAACTTCACTAGCAGTATCTGTACTTTTATTGAAGTCAAGACTTTTGTAATTCGTCCAGCACTTGCGTTGAGTGGGAATCACAAATACTTTTATCCAAACCACATTGTGGTTTCAGTATAATAAGAAATTAGATTGGAATTTCTTTGCTGAAGCTGTAGGTGACTTAAGAAGAAGTTTAGGAATTCAGACATGAGTAAAATATACAGCTCTGGAAAAAATCAGCGAGCACTTGATCAGTTTCTCTGGGTTTCTTATTTGTAGAGTTTATTCTCTAATTGACTATATTGACAAATTCCAAATTCATGCATCCATTCAAGATGCAATGTTTTTGGACCTCGATTAATAGCACAAATAATAATAGAAAGAAAAGAAGTTTAGATTCATTTTGAAACAAAACAAAACTAATGTTTTAACTAAGGTGTGTCTGTGCTGGAATTCATCAGATACTGCAATGGAATTGCTGCCTTACACATAGAGATGTTGCTTTTAACAAAGACTTAAGGAGCTGTTTGTGTAGGGTTGTGTAATCTCAACATATTTTCCATTTAATACCATAAATATACAGAGTTTCATAAAGTCAAAGTTTGCAAAAAGAACCTGAAAAGCCGGCAGACAGCACACAAAATCCTTAAATGTAGAAATCTAGAAAGTTTAGTGACATAAAATGTATGCACTCTATTGTATGATATTACCTGTACAGTATGTATGCACTCTACAACTTTTTTCCGGATTGGACCGACACCTAACCCCCGTGATGTAGCTGGTTTCGGAACGTGTACTATAATTAACCTGCTTTTTGGTGGCTGTATGCTGTGAACAGGTAAAATCCCTCTTCCAACGTCACTAAAATGAGCAGGGAAAGATGTGAGGTGCCTCACTGACAGAGTAAGGCAAATGTTTTCTTTAGAAAGGGCCAAAAATATGAAATGAGAAATAATACAAGTACAGGAAGCTTCCGGCTTAGACAAAAGACTCCTTGCAGTCTGATGGATCTTTATACTCGCTTAAACTCTGACTCGGGAAGCAGCGTACGCTTTTCTAGTCATAGACCGCGTCCATGTGGCCAGACAGAACCGTACATCATTGTGATTTGTGTGTCAGGCCCTCGTATTAATAAAGGCAACCCCAGCAGACAGTCTGAGGCCTGCTTGGACATCTGTTAGCAGCCCGAGAGCTGCTCCAAGTTTTGGCAGCTCTGTCCTCTAAGCCAGATGGAGATGTAGCAATCACGTTGGGCCACAGACTACCGCAAGCGACAAGTCGAGAGAGAGAGAGAGAGTGAGCGAGAGAGTGAGCGAGAGAGAGAGAGAGAGAGAGAGGGGTTTTAAATCAAGGCGCAATCCAAAGGCCGGCTATAAATCCTTTGAATGGGTTCGGTAGAAGGACAGAAAGCACACCTGCAAGAATTATGTAAGCCTTATTAACGCATAAATATCAGAGAGCAGCTCCAGCCACGGCTTCTCATGATGGGAATAAATCTCAGCGTGCACTCGGTGTAGAGAGAGAGAGCGAGACCGGGGAGTGTGGGTGGTTCTGTGTGAATAAGTGAGCCGATGAGAAGTGTAGCAAGCCCAACGAATAAGTAATAAATGTACTGCGGAGTAATTTAGTTTAACAGACAGACGTACCGATTGATCGTGCCGACGACTTGAAGGCTTCGTTTACGCGTGCTGTACGGACAGTGCTTAAGATCGCAGATCGCTTTAAGCCTTCGCTGTTGTAGGACTGACAGACAAACCTGGTCTTGGACGCAATCCTGCTTTTACTGATCGCTCTGGATCAGGATTCTTTCTCTGACAAGGTTTGAGTCTGAATGGAAATCAGTACCAATATACGCAGAATGATCACAATAACGGAACATTTCTGTACTAATGAGAGCGGTATAGCAGCTCGGTGGTCCAGCAACCTGTTACCCTAGCCCAAAATGGCAGACCCGGTTGCACCACGAGTTCTGTCTGAAGGTGGGGGACTGGTGTCCTGTGTAAGACTAAAAGTGTGAGGGAGTTGCCAAAATGGTGATTACTAGGAAAGTGTGCTATATAAGGGATATTACTTAAGAGTTTATTTCCCTTACGAAAGCTTTTAGGTAACACTTAAGCCATTTTCTGCAAAACACTTACAGTGGGGCAAAAAAGTATTTAGTCAGCCACTGATTGTGCAAGTTCTCCTACTTAGAAAGATGAGAGAGGTCTGTAGTTTTCATCATAGCTACACTTCAGCTATGAGAGACAAAATGAGAAAAAAAATCCAGGAAATCACATTGTAGGATTTTTAAAGAATTTAATTGGAAAATAAATATTTGGTCACCCACAAACAAGCAAGATTTCTGGCTCTCACAGACCTGTAACTTCTTCTTTAAGAAGCTCTTCTGTCCTCCACTCGTTACCTGTATAAAAGACACCTGTCCATAGCCTCAAACAGTCAGACTCCAAACTCAACCATGGCCAAGACCAAAGAGCTGTTGAAGAACACCAGGAAGAACATTGTAGACCTGCTGTAGAACTGTGGGAGCAATTGTAAGAAAATGGAAGACATACAAGACCATTGATAATCTCCATCGATCTGGGGCTCCACGCAAGATCTCATCCTGTGGGGTTAAAATGATCATGAGAACGGTGAGCAAAAATCCCAGAACTACATGGAGGGACCTGATGAATGACCTGCAGAGAGCTGGGACCAAAGTAACAAAGGCTACCATCAGTAACACACTACCTCGAGAGGACTCAGATCCTGCAGTGCCAGGCCGTGCCCCCCTTCTTTTAAGCCCAGTACTTTCCAGGCCCGTCGGAAAGTTTTGCCAAGAGCATATGGATGATCCAGAAGAAGGATTGGGAGAATAGCATGTTGTCAATGAAACCAAAGAGACTTTTTGTTAAAAACTAACACTCCATGTGTGTGGAGGAAGAAGAATGCTGAGTTGTGCCATACCTACTGTGAAGCATGGGGGTGGAAACATCATGCTTTGGGGCTGTTTTTCTGCAGAGGGGACAGGACGACTGATCCGTGCTAAGGGAAGAATGAACGGGGCCATGTATCGTGAGATTTTAAGCCAAAACCTCCTTCCATCAGTGAGAGCATTGAAGATGGAACGTGGCTGGGTCTTCTGGCATGACAATGATCCCAAACACACCGCTCGGGCAACGAAGGAGTGGCTCCATAAAAAGCATTTCAAGGTCTTCGAGTGGCCTAGCCAGTCTCCAGACCTCAGCCTCATAGAACATTTGTGGAGGGAGTAGAAAGTCCGTGTTGCCCCAAAACATCACTGCTCTAGAGGAGATCTGCATGGAGGAATGGGCCAAAATACCAGCTACAGTGTGTGCCAACCTGGTGAAGACTTACAGGAAACGTTTGACCTCTGTCATTGCGAACAAAGGTTATGTTACAAAGTATTGAGTTGAACTTTTGTTATTGTCCAAATACTTATTTTCCACCATGATTTACAATTAAATTCTTTAAAAATCCTACAATATGATTTCCTGGATTTTTTTCCTCATTTTGTCTCTCATAGTTGAAGTGTAGCTATGATGAAAATTACAGACCTCTCTCATCTTTCTAAGCAGGAGAACTCACACAATCAGTGGCTGACTAAATACTTTTTTGCCCCACTGTAACTTCAAGAAATGTTTTAGGACGATCTTAAGGGAAAATTTCAGTTAAAGTGTTTTATCCAACCGGGCACAGGACATTCCAGAGACTTGTCGAATCTATAACAAGGTTCACTGAAGCTGTTCTGGTGGCTCGCGGAGTTTAATACTTTACTTATACTTGTAATGTTTTATTCCTTTTAATTTGTCACCAAGTTGTCACCACGCTTTGGAAAGTGTGAACAAAAACCTCCTTAAAACACTGTTTGTATTTCTTGAATGCAGCACAGTTACTCATTAATACCTCGTCGATAGGTTTTGGTGTTTATGCACATTGACACAACACAAAACCACAAAATGTTCCATCTGTGCAGCGATTAAACATATTTTGAGGAATACAAATACATGTGGCACCACTGGGTTTCAGGATGGGCTTTAGACAGGGATGTCTGCCTGAATAAGATCGTCCCTCAGTGCTGCAACAGCGACCCCTAACTCAGCCCCCGTGAGACTGATCAGGAAGCAGCGGGACTAAAATCGATACTCTGCATTACAGACAACACAGCCTGTGAGTTTCCTTGCGATGGTGCTTCCCCATTAAATTAAATCCATTTCACCGTTCCATTCAATTCTCATCAGCTGCTTTGACGTTCAGGCTTGCGTCATATAAATGAACCCATCGAATCGTCATTTTCCCCTTTTACGATCGTCCTCTGTCTCCCTCGGCACCTCAATTATCCCCTAATGCGGGTTAAAAGTAGAAAGGATGGACGGCCGTCGCCGTCCCGTGATGAAGGGCTCGTGCTTTTCCCCCGGCCGAGCCACAGACTCACAGTTGTGGTAATCACGGTTGTCCCAAACACCTGCGTTTCTATTGCCCCAACCTGCCTCTCAAATGAGCTCAATTAATGACAATCACCCAGCAGGTGTCAGAACACAGACAGTAATGGATAGGCCACTGTGGGCAGGGCCGGCAGAGCTTGTCTGCGCAGTAAATATGTAATGATTATAGTGGGACGGGAAGGCCCAGAGAGCACGGGGGTAATCTGTTTGTGTTTGGCCGAGCTTGATGAAGTTAAACAAGCTCAGCAAACTGGAATGGATGGACTGGAATCTTATTCAGCACGGCTGAAGTGAGTAGCCAAAGAGAACTGCGGACGGGAATAAGAGAGCGAGAGCGAAAAAGCAGAAGGATGGAGGGAGAGAAAGAAATCGGGATAGTTTTTAATTCTTATTAGGCAACGGCTTAGTAATCAGTATGTAATTAGGAACCATGATTAACCTCGTTAAAAATCGTTATGACAGTAGCGCTACTATTTAGGTTTGTTTTTCTGTCTTAGGTTTTTTTGGCTCGGCGAGTGTTTCTGAGTGTTTTGGCTCGCAAAGACCGTGGCAGCGTTTGCTAAATTGTTTTTGCGCCGTTTGATTAGACCGCACCTCAGAAGCAGGGAATCCCAGAAGACGCAGAATGAGACAGATGGCATCTGCCTTTTTGTCACCTCCGTTTGAAGGACTGAGCAGCACCCATATTCACAGCTGAGCAGACTTCCTTTGTACCTATTGTGTAATCCAGCGTTTGTTTTACGTCCGCCCTCTTGGTGGGCTTTGTACGCAGAGAAATGTCGTCTATGCATATGTAGTCCGGTCATATTTCCGTCTGCATAAGTGCCAAACCTTAACCCCCGTCCTCCTGTGGGCTCGGAGCATTAGCATAAAGGCATTAAAATGTGAATAGGAATTAATTTGGACTCCCTCCCATTGGAATGAATGGAAGTTTGCTCTTCTTTCCCTGCCCGACTGATCTTCCTCACTCTCTCTCAGTCCATAAATATTAATATTAATAACAGCGAAGGGGCAGCGCTCGGGTAAAGCTGTACACAGAATGATATTAGAGATGGCGAGACGCCTCTCGCGGGGCGCACACTCGAACGAGCGCTTATCTTCGCGGGCGCGATCTTTAAGAATCCAATCTTCGGCAGGTACGGGAAGCTATTTTGCGGCGCTTTCGCGGCTGAACTGGTTCCTGCTTCAGATTGGATCCAGTTCAGTTCACACCAGTGTAACTCCATTATCGGAGGGAGTAGATAATCAGGTCGATAAGCAGCTACGTTCAGCATCGCCACACAACTATTCTGCGCGTTCATCGGCGCGCTTTGCGAAGATTGCTCCAGATTTGGCTGGGGTTCCTTCCTCTTTCTTTTGATCCGACTACTTTGCCTTGGCACCAGCTTATACGTTTGATCATCTCCGTGGTGGGACGCGGGCCTTTTCCTGCAACGACTGTCTTTGAGAACGCCATCCATATTCATCACGCCGTGTTGTCAGGGGCGTCACTGTCTGTGGACCCGCTGCTCGCCTGAGTGCACACCTTTGACCACACTATTGTCAGACTCTTGCATCATGTGTTTGTGCTTTTATAGTTTCGGAGTTGAAACCCGCCAGGTAAACCGCAACGGTGCGAGAGAGAGAGAGAAAGCGTTCCTTTTGCTTTCGCCCCCTACCTGAGAAAACTACAAAGGTCGTCGTGGTCAAGGTCGCATGCGGGCCTTATACACCTGAACATCAAAGCCTTTGTCTGGTTTCAGCTTTGCAGGACACTTCACTCCTTCAGTCAACACACACACAGATACACACACACCTTTAATCTTTAATCACTGGTCTGCAAGCTCTCCTCAGCCCACGTTCAGTCGATATGCCCTTGCTTTGTAGTCTGAAGGAAGCCTGGAAAGGTAAAGGCAAAATGATGCAAAGACAGGACAGCGTTTATTTATTTAGTTCATTCTCTGAGCAGATTAGCCTGAAAAATCTAAACAGCGGCTCCAGACAGCTGTGGCTTGCCCTCAATGATACGCTACGTAGAAAATGGAGCTGTTTTTATTATAACACTGCACCATAATCAAGACCATTAATGATGACAATCATGCTCAACACCACTACTGCATATAAGCGCTGATTAAAGTGTCACTAACTCAATTAAAATTAAGGCTTTATCATCGTTATCATGCAGCCTAGTTCCTTTAATCTATATAATTTACACCATGAAGGCCTTTTCACACTGAGTCCGATAATTATGGACGAAAAAATGCACGTGCAATAACTCCATCCTTCACACCGAGTTCAAAACTGAGGGACTTCAACGCTGTGTTTAATCGGAACCTGTTCTAATTTCTGTTTTGTTAAAATCAGGCCGACCAATCAGAGCTCGGTCGCCGGGCAGAACAGCTCATTGGGAGCTTATAGGATGAGCAACAGGCTGCCTCTAAAAACATGGATATGAATGAAAAGATCTGGTGGGATAGAACTGAAAGGCTGGAGAATGATGGAGATAAAGCTCACAGGGACTGGATGGAAGCGTTTGGTTATTTATCTAAGTGCATTCTCACAAAACTATAAAAAGCTCCCTGCACTCATCTTCACTCAGGTCTTTGTTTATTAAGTTGACGATGTGAAAAAGACACGGTGAAATCTCCAGCCCATTAAGAGAAGAAATTACAGACAGAAACAGCAGGGAGTTTTCCGACAAAAGTGTTTGGACAAAAATCGTGGTGCACTTTATAAAGCAGCTCTGAGACGGTGTTTATTTCCACATGCGCTGTATAATTGGTTTAATTGAATCTGGACCTGTTGTGCACCATCCGTGCCCCCGGACCCAACTCAGGAAACCCCTTGCTCTATTGGTGCCAAAAGTATTAGTGTCTGGTTATGGCGCTCCAAGTAATTCGTATCACGACACCTTCCGTTACCTTCTCTGTAAGAGCCTCCGACCAAATGTCCGATGACTAAATGCAAACGTCTGTTCCTGAGCGTAACAACCCAGAAATATAACTCAAAGCTTTTCACAGCTGCCCGAAGACCAAAGAAGGAGCGCCCTGGTGGGTTGTTGTACTTGAATAGATGCTGGATATCTCGGATCATTAGGTTTTACACCAACCTGTGGCATCCATGCAGCCCGAGTGCAGGCTGTTATTACGGCAAAAGGGCGAACATACCAAACTTTTCACTCAGTCGGTATGCCGATTATATGATTTGTAATGAAAAAAACACGTTTGGCTCTGGCTGTAGAGCTACAGCATATTAAATATATGAAGGAGAATAGAGTTAAGTTTCAGAATAAGATTCCAGACCCACTCATGCTCTCTCCCTGCCTTTATCCAGCCTGCTGCCGGATGTGCTGTAAACGGCGGTAATTGCAGCATTAAACCCGAGTTTATTATTTCTCTGGCCGTGCAGGTGCGGTGATGATATGAGGCCCAGGTTACATTTACATACAAATTGAAGCCTTTTTTCCCCCCCTCTTTCTTATTAATCAGACGGACAGCAGGAATCAAACAGCGCCACTCCATCAGCCCCTTAAATACATTTGGTGACATTTTTTACCCGGCATTAGCATGATAGGGCAAGCGGAGGATAATGTCCCAATGATTGCTTTTTCCATTGCAAGCACAAACGGTTTCATTTTTCCTGTCATCTCAAATAAGCGTTAAAGAGGCTTTGGGAGGCTCTCGGGCTGTATGCCCGGGGCTGTACGGGGACCGCTGATGGCCATATTAAAGAACCATTAGCACACCGCCATTTCGATCATCGCACACAGGCCATGCGCCTCTGATCCGGTGCGCCACGTGATACCGGGAGTAAAGAATGGCCTGGGCGCTGGCCCTCCCCGTCTCTGTGGTTTTTATTTTTCTCAAACAAAATGCATTACAACGGTAATTTTGTGACTGTTTAAGATAACTAGCGTTAACAAGCACTTAATTAAAACGTACAATAAATGGCCGTCTGCGGCCCTTATCTGTGAAGCAGAAGCACTTGGGGGGCGGTGGGTACTGGGCGGGGGGAGTTTGGGCAGTTGAAGAGCGCTCGTTTTGCAGATTAATTGCTTTTCTGTCTGGCAAAAGCGGCCGCTTCTGTCGCCAGATCCTAAATAACCAGATATGGACTTTATCAATCAAGTTCCCCTGCTTCTCTCTCTCTCGCTCGCTCGTTCACTCGCTCAAAAGATCCCTACGGGAAAGCTCCATGATACTCTTTAAATACACACCTTGACCCTCATGCTGCTCGTTTAAAGGCAGATGATCTGTTACACATCCCTTTTATTGTTTTATTAGTCTGTAAAGTGGCACACTCATTAACTGGCACCTCGTTTGGAAAGTCAGTGTGTGCGTTTATATAAATTTGTATCCTCTCTGGTTGTGCCAACTAACTTTTCAGACGCTTACCTGCGCCATCCTGTCCACCTTTGCCCTCGAAGGATAATTTACAGATGATTTTTCAAATCGTTTGCAGCTGCTGTGCAGTGTTTATATATTCAGCACCTCTAGTACGCTTCAGGTAATGGCTTTGTTTGTCACAGTGCTGCTGCGCAGTTACAGTTTAGTCTCTCCAAAGAGATTCTTCACTTTTTTATGTTCAGTACTTAAAACATCTTCATGTACACTTAACACACATTTACATTTGCACCACTAGGTGTAGTTCTGTTTGGTCTGAGTTTTTAACGTTGATAATATACATAGTTCTACTTAATGAGCTACTGATTAGGGGATCACCTGAACTAAATCTGAACTAAACTAAATCAATTTGTTAGTATAGTAGTATGTTAGCCCCGGTCCCTTATTTTGTCCAGAGCTCTAGTTCATTTAACATTAACAGAAAAGCCATGATCACACGTGTTATTGGGACGTGAGTGCATAAAGCACAGCAGTGATACTGACTGAGGTTTGTCCCTACTGCAGACTGGTCACCTTATGAGACTCGCTCGCAGTGTTATTACAGCTTGTAAGTATACAGTTAGAGATTGTGTAAGTATTTCCACTAACAGTTTACTCTGGCATTAGGCACGTGGTTTAATATCTCACCGAGATCAATGAGTTATATAAATACGGAGATCAATCCTGATAGCAAACTCTCAGAGCATTAAACGTGTGGAGGATTCCACTAATTTGTGTATTTGTATCCGTGTTGTGTGTGGTAGAGCACAGGGCATGCGTACGTATAACGCGTACAAGGGAAGGAATGGCACATATGCTGAATAGAGCTATTACCGGGGTATTTCTGGCACACAGCAGGTTGTATAGTGTGGGTCCGCAGAGAAATAAGGGCTGTGTTTGGGGCGATAAACGTTAACTACTGTAGATCTCTCGGGATTCCGTTACAGCCAAAGCGCGCAACTGGGGCTACTATATCGTTCTGCTTTATGGACTCGGGCTCTGAGAGAGAGACCTGTGGACTGTTTGTTTGGAAAAGGAGCAAAAGAAAACATTTAAAAGCAAACTTTTCCCCGTCCCCCCCCTCCACCGTGCTTTATTACGCCCGTCTGCGTCCCGCGTTTAACCCGCCAATGATAAATCTGTGGATGTGAATGGCCCCATACAGGTTTACATGAGAGTGTGTTATACGAGTTAGTGTGTGACTGACCGACCCTCGTAAGGCTTTACCCCAGCGTGCCTGTCTGAGTGCGTGTGAGTGTGTGCCTGACCCCCAAACACGTTAGCTCAAGCGACTTTTATTTCCTTGCCAGGTTTGGCAGACATGCAAGGTTTAAGAACCTGTGGCACTGGGACGCATCCTGTTTCTCTCTTGGTGTCTTCTTAAAGAATTAACAAAGATAAACGTGCAGCTGCAGTTTTAAGCTTGATTGCATTAATTTTCTTAATCTTTTATTAAATATTTCAGCACACACCAATGAACGTATCTGAAATGGCTAATTCGAAAAATATTTGGGCAAAATTTGGCGAACAAAAAAATGCACATCAGGCTTTGAAAAAGGACACATATTAATGTCGTCCTTCACATCGAGTCCGAAACTGATGGACCGCGACGCTGTGTAACGTTTGGTCTAATTTCCGCGTTGTTAAAATCAGACTGACCAATCAGAGCTCGGTCGTCGGGCAGAACAGCTCATCAGGAGCTTATAAGACGAGCAACAGGCTGCCTCTAAAAACAACTGAAAGGCTGGAGAATGATGGTGAGAAAGCTCACAGGGACTGGATGGAACCGTATTTTTGTTTATGTAAGTGAATTCTAATCCGTTCATGAACACAAAAACACAAACTGGAGCTTCCTGCACTCATCTTCACTCGTGTCTTTGTTTTTTAAGTTGACGATGTGAAAAAGACAGGCCGAAATCTCCGTGACACATTAGGAGAAGGGACATTAAAGAAAGCAAAAGCAGACAGGGACTTGGTCTGAAGGTCCCACTACGTTGAAATTGGCATCTGTTTTCTCCTTGTGTAAAAGTCGGACTCGGTGTGAAAAGGCCTTAAGGCTAGATGATGCATATAAGCATTTTATTAATGATAACTGGTTGCATTGCTTTCATTTTGAATCAGCTTGTTCAGATCTGACGCCTGAAGTCGGGAAACGAGCTTTTCTAATTTGCTGCAGCCCAAATCAGCTGACAATAAGAAACGTCTCTTTCTAGGTCTAGTCCTTCCTGATCCTGACAGGGTTGGATGGATTGGTTTTCCGGAATGCTTTAAACAAGCACGTGCTCGTGTTGTTTCCCTAATACTCTGCAGCAGCCTGGCAGTGTCGGCTGTCTCCGTGTACCCGCGCTGGACCTCAGAGGCGAATTGCCCCATGTGTCATGGCCAGACCAAAGAGTTCGTCCTCAATCTGAGAACGGGGAGCGAGACCTTTAGGCCTGACTGGTACAGAGAGGCAGCAGGCCAGGTGGTCTGTCCCAGTGGGGAGGACTGAGCCGAGCCGAAAAGAAGAGGAAGAAGAGAAAGGAGCAAAAAGCCTGGGCCCTTCCTTTGGCCGCCGCTGTTATCAGATCCAGTTTAGCTGGAGTGATTTATAAAGTGCCTGAATGATAAATGTTAGTGTAAGAGAGCTCAGGGTGGAGGAGGCATGGCTACTGTCAGTCAGAGGCACGGGGGAGGAAGGAGGTGGAACAGAGGTGACGGCTGTGTGAGGGCTGATCAGTGGGAGCTGGCGTCCTGCGTGGTGCCTGTCGTAAATCAGCCCATCAAGGACCCCGTTGCTTATGTTAGCGCACACACACGTTAGCAGTGTGTCCAGTGCTGATAAATCGAGTAAAACACTCAAATGGTTTGACCTCGTACCGAATAACAGTGAGGCCGTGCTTTAAAGCTGCAGTACGAAAGCATTTACTGCATTTAGCAGACGCTCTTAATTCAGTCCGTGTTTGAAGCCCGTTTCACCACAACAGAGACGAGTCTTCTCGTTTTGAGAGAGTAGTGGCTCGATTAGTGGCTTCGCGTAGGAGGGAGCATCGTGGGCATTTTTAAATCTACACATCCTTTAATTTAAGTGGGTTGAGACAGGCATGTTGGGGAGCTTATGTAAATACCACGGACGAGCATCTCGACACATTGCCCTGTACTGAGGAAACGTAAAATGACTGGACACTCACTTATTGGCAGCGCATTTTGCAACGAAGCGTCATCTCAAAGCAGCTTTCTAGGTCCACAGAACCAAAGCCTGGGGTGACAGTGGCAAGGAAAAACTCCCTAAATGTGTTGAGAAAACACCTTGGTAGGACCAAGACTCAAAAGGAGACCCTACCTCTTTGGCAGGCATTGATTCATGCAGGGAACAAACTCCAAATGTTGCGTTACACGATCTGGACGTTAACCTAACGATATATTAAATATACATGTTTTAATACTGCATATTATGGGATTTCTGTACCACAGTCTGTTATTTCTGCACTGTACCACTGTAGCTAATTGACCTAGTAATGTAATACATGCGTTTAAGTAGGTTATTACCTTAATAACCTTATCGAACCACGGACGTTCAGTGCTGTGCAAAAGTCTTAGGCCAACTTTAGATGTGTTGGATTAGCAATGCTGTAATGACCATATATGAACATTTATCAGTTTATTTATTAAGATACCACAGAAAATACAGGCCATATGTACACAAAATTAACAAAGGGGAATAAAATTGTCCGACCTGTGTACCAGATTTTGGCACATTTTATTGAATACATTAGTAAAACATTGGGGAAAAACAAGAAACGCAGGACTTTGGGTGCATTCCCAGATGATTCATGAAGGTCTCAGAGCTTTATTGACTTGCTGATGGTTCAGTGGTGGGTCAGCAGTTGAAGGACTGGCCTATTAGCCAACGGCTGCCTCTGTTGGACCCTTGAGCAAGGCCCTTAAGCCGTAATTGCATGCATTGTATCAGTTTTGCGTTTGTTTCCTCCTTCAGTACCGAGAGAACGCTGTGCAGTGTGTTATGTTTCAGACGCTGGTGTCGAACTCTTCCTGAAAATAATAGCGATATACGCTGCTTGCAGCGATGACACACAATCCAGGACACAAAATAATCTATTATTAATAAAAATGCAAATATACAAATATGTGAGTAAATATTAATTATACGACGACTTATCTATATCTAAGTAGCTTTTGAATAAAACAGCGTACGGTTTGTGTTTTCCTGTCGTCGCTGCAAACGACAAGGGGTTAAACATGACTCGTGTGAGTTTGTTTCCTAACGTAACAAAGAAGCCCTCTGTCTGGCTGTTTTCTCCACTCTTTTTTTCCCAGTATGTGTAAATCCTCCATCACTTAAGTCAATTATTCAGGACACCAACTCTGCAATCTTTGAAGATTAAAACTTTAGAGCCCGCTGTCAAGAGGCACGCCACGGTGGAATTCGGTCCATCAATAATAGATACCACTCAAAACATCATTATGCTGGCTTTCATGCTGCTTCGTGTGCTATAGGAATTATCGTAGAGACAAATTTCTATCGGAGCATTTGCACCCCTTCATAGCGTCCACAGCTTGCTACCTATGTTAGCTAGGTGAATTCATGTTCCACTAACTGACCAAATCGAGACTGCTTCTGTTTAGAGCTCTGGTGTAGAGTAAAGCCCTGTTCGGATTGGGTTAAAATGTTTAAAAATATAAGTGAATATATTGTAAAGCTTTATACCTGTAGCTGTAGCTTGATGCCATATACCCTTTGGTCAGCCATTGGTATCTGACTATTAGTTTTGGCCTTTGCCGGCTCCCCAAGTGCCGATTTGCAGCTCATAAACTGTGTGTGTCCGATACAAGGCGATATAATTAATAGACGAACAAAAAACCCCAGTGGCAACCACAGGATCGTGAGCAACCGCCCGAAAGAACACGCATCCTAATAAACAGCATAACTCAACTGGTTTGTTTCTTCCCGTTTGATTGAGCACGATCACACGACACCACAAACAAGCAGAATCTATTGGAAGCAGGTCAGAAATTCACCACAGAGCCACGTCCTACCGACGCTTTCCTCTGTTCTAAAGCCCAAAGACGAGCGTTTGTTAAAAATTCATTTCTGCTTGTCCTGGATTTGTGTACTGATCAGCGCACGGCGGAAAAAAAGCAGCTCACTTTTAATCTGCATGACGCTTATACATTATTCATCCTGCCCTTTCCAGCATTAAATGCATGTATTAATTTCATTTATCACAGGCAACAACAAAAGCGCAGCAGCACTCCAGAAGTGAATCGCAAGTCTTAAATTGACACTAAACTCACACAACGGGAATCTCCAGAGAAAACCCCAAATTGAATATTAGCCTTTTCCCTGGGCTTCTGATCGGGAAACAAACAATGCCACAGTTAAACGCTGTCCTCTTGATTGAGGCTAATTACAAATTTGATAAACATGAGAAACAAACGAAGTGTATTGTCCTGTATTTTATGTCCCAGTTCCTTTACGTCAGCGTTTCCCGACATGGATGTTTATCAGAGTTAACAAATCCGTCTAAATGAGCTTCTGGGCCAAAATACACAGTGTTTATTGTTTTTTTTAATTTTCTGTACATGCGTGGAGAACACAGTCCATATATGCTGCTCTGAAAATCAGAGGATGTGCCACTGGGAATAAAACCAATCAGCGTTTTGGCTCTCCATATTTAATTGGGAGAATGAGTAAGGTTCCAAAGGATACAGATGCAAAATATGTTTCCACTTCTTTCATAATACAACTTGCACTAGATTATACTGTTCCAAACAAACCAAAATGATTCATAATGCCTTATTTATTCATGGTTGATTCTTTATCCTAATTTGAAGATCTAGACCTCCAGTCAGACATTACATTTTCAAACCTCTTAAACGTTGTCGACGATGTTCAAGCCCCTATCATAAAGAGCAATTGCTGTAAGCTCAACCAGACATGAGGTAGGATTGTACACAGAGAATTTTTGCATAAGATGATGTAAACCAAGAGAAATGCTCAGAACAAAGCATCGTACCAAACACCGAAGGGATAACTGCAGGCGTGCTGTGTTCCTACTGTAGGTAACCGTGTCCCAATTCAATCAGACCGTTTCACTTCCAATCTGGGCCACTTTCATAGATCTCATACAGTCTGAGCTTTAACAGTCAGATTGAGGGAATCCCCAATTTTTCAAAGGCCAATCTTCTCAGGTAGCTTGATGCTGTTGGGAAAAAATAATGCAGTAATGCAAACTCATCACACAATGAGGATATAACGGCACCTAATTGGAGCATTTCACAGATCTTACAGCTGCTTGCATAGACAATTAATCATTAGAATTATAACATAATTATTAACAGGAAAACAAATCTGGCTTATATATCTTATTCATGTCTGGATGACAGAAAACTAGTACGTGCGAACCCTTATGGCACCTGCTGAGAGAAAAGAGAATCGCAGTCTTGGAAAGCACAAAGCGTAATGTTGTGCTCTCGTTTTGTTTTCGGTGTTTCAAGTTTTTTAGAAGGTACAAAGATAAGAATTGCTGTTACTGAAGAAAGATACGGTAAGAATTATTATAAGAATTGTAATGAATGTTATTGTTTAAAATAAAACACTGTGTGACTAACGGAATGCTGACATTACATACCTGTAATTTACATTTACAGCATTTAGCAGACGCCCTTATCCAGAGCGACTTACAATTAATACAGTCTTACAATCCAAGCTATCGTGGGTTAAGGATCTTGCTCAAGGACCCAACAGTGGCAGCTTGGCAGAGGTGGGATTTGAACCCTGGACCTTCTGGTCCGTAGTCCAGTACCTTACCCGCTAGGCTACCACAGTTAATTTATCTAATCGTGCTCTGGAGGATCACACTGCCTGACAATTAGAATGTTGCAGTTAATATTTAAGTTCTTTCCTCTCTGCACTGCTTACCTGTGAGGTTCCGGATTGGATTTGAGTTCCTCAGACTAGTTGCTCTGAGTCGTTCCACGTTCCAGACTGAAGGTTAAGGGTGATCGGTTTTCAGTCTTTCATAAAGTCTTCTTCCACATCTCCAAATGTTTAAGACAAACTCAGACACTCATTTATTTGCTGTGGCGTTGGAGTGAGACTCTGTACTGGATAGTGTGTTGTTTTTATTGGTTTTGTTCATTTTATTGATCTTTTATTAGTTATGTTTTCGAAGCTAAAGCTTAGAGTAGGAAATTTGTTTGGGTCTTAACTGAATATTCCTTCATTTGATTTGTTTTATTGTGCAGCACTTTGGTAGACACGATGTCTTTTAAACGTGTTATATAAATAAAGTTGTCTATATATTTGCTACACCAGAGAAAATATTTTATATTACACTGTATATATGTAATTGCTATTATATTATATGGTATTTTAGACCGTAGCCTGTGCTGTTTGTACAGAGGCTTTATTTCCAGTAGATATTACTCTCTCCCTCTCTTTTCCTCTCCTTCTTTTCTCTCAGGAAATGATTTTTGACCTTGCCTGACCTCTTTTTTTCTCAGTCCACTCACACGGTTAACACATTAGCAGGCCCAAACCCCCCTTCACTCTGTGTGTGTGTGTGTGTGTGTGTGTTTGTGTGTGTGTCCTCAGAGAACTATACTAACTGTATCCACACTGTATGACCTCCTTAGCCTTTAGCCTTGTTCAGTTTACTGTCTAGACCCTTCTCCGTGTAACTAAATTCAGGACACAGCCACCTGGGAAGGTTCCTGTTCGTTTTCTGTCCTCTTATTGAATACACAATAGGACACAGGCACAAGTACTAAATAAAAATAATTCAAGGTCACCTTACCCTGCTTACATTCCCTTCCCTTCTCCATTTCTCTTCACTTTCTTTTCTCCTCTTTTTATCTCCTCTTCTTTTTCTTTCTCTTTTCCTTTCCTCTTCTCTTTCTGCCAATTATCGTTGTTCTTCTCTTCTTATCTAGTACTTTTCCTTTTTCTCATCAGTCTCTTCTTGTCGTTGTTCTCTTTCTCGATTATTCTCTTTTTGTCTTCTCCTTTGTCTCATAACATCTCTTCCAGTGTCCTCATTCCTTTTTTAAGTCTCACTTCTTGTCCTGTTTTGTTTTTTCTATTCATTTTGCTTCTCAAAATCAAAAACAGTTAAACCAGCCATAGACCTCTAAGGGTTACATTTAAAGAAGTAAATATTATGTATTGTTTGTCATGTAATGGTTTTGCTAATTTGGTAAATCAACAACACGTCATTTCCTGAGTGTTTTGCTAAATTTCAGTGCGTCTTAAACACAAGAACCCTAGAAAGGTGATGTTATGGTCTTACAGCGTCCTCACAGGGTACAGCCCAAGCAGTCGAAGGTTGACGGCCATGCCCGAGTGTCCAACAGCTTGGTAGTGCTGTGGCTTGAACCCTGGGTCGTTGGTTAAAAGTATAAATAGCGTTACAATCTGACGATCAGGACCTAATTGTGTCAGAAGTTCTTGAAATGCAGTAATAATTTACACGTCCACAGTAACAATCTCCTCACTCTATATTTCCCATAGTGAAATTCAGTACAGATGCCATAGCAAAAGATTAAATGGCATGGGGTGCCCCCTCCCACCCACAACACACCCACCCTAAAGCTCTATGACACTGTGTACTGGTGCATTTATTGTAATGCACACTTGAGGTGTCGGCACATGGATCAGTGAGCATCATTCGAGGCCGAGCTGTGAGGTCAGTTATGACTGCCATTTAAACCAAAATTAGCCAGGGCATTTCAGGAAGCCTGGCCTAAATGAGATGGCACACAGACCTCCTAGTCCGAAAAGTGTTTGGCTCTCAGGAGGGGGCGTGGGAACGTAAACTCGAGCTGTGCCAGTGAGCGAGAATGCCAGTACAAATGCGCGACCAAAAATACAAGTGTGAGCGTGGATGAGTGTAGATTTACACGTCTCGTATGTGTGTGTGTGTGTGTGTGTGTGAGAGATTGTGTAGCCAGCCAACTAAGTGCTTCAGTGAATGGCTCATTTTAGGAATGCGTGCCCCTCTATAGTGCTTTACATTAAGGGAACCCGCACCCACACAGCGACCTTCTTTCCTTTGGCGACAGTGTGTTACCCAACACTCTGCTGAGAGCTCAACAAGAGTCAACACAAGCTTTGTGGAGGCACAACAACGGCACGGCCTAGCCAAACTCTGGCCTGAAGTCTGTATATACAGCTCTGGAAAAACTTTGTTGTTTTATTTGTATAAAATACTGACATTTATCTGCAGCAAAGCCAAAGCATTTATTCACAAATGGTCAAAATAACATAGAAGATGCAGTGCTTTTGGACCTTGATTAATAATATAAGTAATAATATAAAGAAAACAAGTTTGGATTCATTTTTTTTAACTTAGGAAAGTTCAGACATCAGTACTTCAATCCCAGCTTTTGTGTCTTGTACCTTTGTGTCAGGTGATCCCCTAATCAGGCGTTTGATGTCAATATTAGGTATGAATCCGGGTACCCAAGTGGGCAGATTTTGTCTAACATACATGGGTCAGTAGTTTGATCCCCTGTCTGTCATTCTCACAGATTTGATGCTTTCAGGTCTAGCCAGATTTATGCAGTACCATGCTGAATGCTGTAACGTACAACTGGTACAGTCCTAAAATCTACAATCCAATTGTGGGATAAGGTGCTTGCTGCAGTCCCAGCATGACAGCAGGACTTGAGCCCAGGTCCTTCAGGTCCAGTCCCTTACCCACCAGCACATTCCACAAATTATGAGCATACTATTATTATTATTCAGCTTTGGCAATCATGCCAATCACTATCTCTCTAAACCCGTTATTGATAAACGTTCGGTGCCTCCGGTTGATGACACATGCAGGCCTGAGTGATGTAGCTGCTGGGGCTCATAAATAAACAGGTGGAGCCGAGAGCCCCCGGGACGCTGCCCTATTTCGAAAGTTTCACTTTCGCGCCGAGGTTCCCACACGTCCTCCTCTGAGAGCTCACATCTTTCTCCCGCCAAGACTGGGAATCAATAGAGAGGAAATTATTTATGGAAAATATACTCTGTGTTGAATTACTGTCGATGGCACACTAAGGGGTTTTATCCTGAAGCATGAGCACACTAATCACACACACAGCTTTCACAAGACACCAATGTGTGCCTGCCCGGCTGTAGATCTCCTGTCTGACTGTCCGTCTGTGGGTTAAGACTGTAAAGCTTTGTAGGCGTCGAGCATACGCGCTGCTCTGGTCTGTTCTGAAATGAGGCCAGACTGAAATGAGTTTGTTCGCTCCATGAGGTCGCTCCAAATGTTCTTAAAATCACCATTTCTATGAGTAAGGCAGCAATTCCATTGCAGTATCTGATGAATTCCAGCACAGACGCACCTGATTCTACTTAATGACCTACTGATTAGCTACACACTTAATAAGAAGCACTCTTCTTTTCATTTTGGTCACTTTAAGACTACAGTTTTGCACTTAAATATCTAAACCCCGTTTAGAATTTGTTTTGTTCTGCATTCTTAGGACATAGAGTTTGTTGCTGTTAAGTTAAAAGGAGCTTAAATGAGGTTTGGAGGAAAATTAATCGTTTAGGCTAACTGACTAATGAGTAAAATAAGTAGATTAAACAGAACAGTTAATGTCCTGGTAACCAGACCAGGCTACTGCAATGTAAGACTTTTACAAACACATTTTAAATGGTGCAAAATATCCCAGAAAATATGTTGATACCATTTTTGTCTCTAGTTTCTGCTACTACATACGCTGGCATCTCCTACCCTTTCCTTTTGACAGAACAGGGTTACACATCTAGGGGCAGTTTAGTGTAGACAACCCAATTTTGGGTGGACGCAAGGAGAACAAGCCAAACTACACACAAAACTGGAGTTAATGGAGTTTAGGATCGGCCACTTTACGTCACATTTTAGCAAATAACCAAGCGTTGAGCTTGAACTAGCGGTAGAGCTCCCATTGGTTCCTGATTGAGTAAGTAGTTTTTCAGTGTGCAGCAGAAAAACACTTCCATTCTTCCAGCACATCATGTGTTGGAGAAAAGATTAAGAATGTGTGGAGCTTCAGTAACTGCTGACTGAGAGGATTGTTGCTCCAAACAGACAGCGGCGGCGTCATCATTTATAGAGAAAGAGATCCGGTCTGGTGTAATTGTCAGTGATTACGGTCCTTAAGCCATCAAACTCTCATCTCTCTCCAGCTTCCCTTCACTCACTTTGACAACTGAGCATGAAATTATTTCACGCTTCTCGAGAAAAGCCCCGATTCCTCTAAAAGAGAGCGAAAGAGATGGAGACGTAGCGAGATACGGGGCGAAAAAAGGGAAGAAAAGGAGCAGAACGATATTCCCATCTAGCGAGTATGAAATATTAAAGGCCTTCATTATACCCTCAATTTGTCGTCATTTCTCCGCGCCATCTTGCTGGCAGGCCTGGACAGAAATCCCTCCTTTATTATTTAAATCCATGCATAAGGCCTGAGCTTCTCCAATCAGCCAGACGTTTTCTGATTGGCAGCTCGATACACACGGCGAGGAAGAGTGGGGTGATGATACGGGAGCCGAACGCGGACCTGCACGCCCGGGCCGGATTTATTGGGGTCATTGGAAGGAAAGGGATGAGCGCAAGAAGAGAGGGAGGCCGGCGTAGGCGTTTTCGAAAGCACAGTAAAAGTAGCTTTGGTAATTGGAAGTGGCAGTGGGCTGTGTCCGCACCGGCATTCGCCTGTCAGCGCGCCGTGGGTGAATTTATTTGACGTGTTTTTGTCCGGATAAAAGTTTAATGTGCCGGCCGTGACAAATCGCATGCAAATGTTGTTTTTTTTATCCCTGGCAGATGAGATGACCTCGGAGCTCTCCCGCGGGAAATCAAGCCTTAAAAATCATTTGATGGTTAAATCCCGCTCGCCAAACAATGCACACACACACACACACACAAGCAGAGGCATGACATCATGTCGTTGATCTAGTTGCTGACGTGATTCACGTTTAAACAGAACAGAAATTTGATCTTAAACTAATCTTGAAGGGTCTGGTACTGTTTGGGAAATTTCATCACAGATTCCATACCCCTTTTAATCCAGTTCAGGGTCGTGAGGGGCTGGGACTGCAGCACAGGGAACAAGGCCACAACCCTGGACTGTAGTAAAACTATAGAGACACCAGTAGAAGTAACACGTCTATAGAAAGAAAACCTGTTTAATGCCACTGAGTACACGTCTAATATCCAAGTTATTATTACAGGTGAGCTCCGTTTAGGGACCATCCAAATCACGTGTTGCCTTTAATGTATTAACAATGATAGCAAACTATAATAGGCAATAAAACTCTTTTACCTCTGGATGTTGCTCCATAAACAGGTCACACAGTAACTTACAAACACTGTGTGACCATATCGCATTTCTTCTATCCGATCCTTATGTTATGCTTTAAACTTTTCTACCTTAACTGTGCACCTGAGACCGCGATCTCCTCAGTACCTTCTCCGCACGGCGCCCGTGCTACGCCGGCATGGTGCCGTGTGTGTCGCGTGACGCCGCGTCATAAGCAGTGGAATAAGAGGCTCTTTTGTACGCCGAGAGCCCGGCTGCATCTGAGACCAATAACGCCATGCCCTTGGGTCAGCGCGCAGAGGATAAGCCTGAGAGATATAATCACGCGCGCGGGACAAAACACCTTTTTTCTGCTTCCTCCGCACATTTGGAGGCGGCAGCGACAGGGGGACCTTTGCCAGTTTAATATTTTCCCAGGTTGACCTTTTGTCTTTAATACAGTCGGCTAGCAATAAGGCTATATTGTATCTTAAGAGGGCTGTGGTATGTGACGGGGAGGATGGTCGCCGTGAGAGGGAGGAAGGTGGTAACGCGGCGGTTCTGCGCAATATTTAAGGAACGCTGATCCAAACAGATTCATACTTACTGCAGAATTGCGCCGGAAACTGTGTGAAATTGCAATGAACAGCAATGACAGGGATGTTTAGGACAAGTCCTATGGTCAGAAATGCTAAAACGCAAAATAAACACAGAGATACGGAGTGAAAACGAAACTGGCTCTGAAATTGGAATAAATCAATCGCTAAATAAATAAACCAGGCTTATCCTGGTCAAGGGCACAGCCAAGCCTATCCAAGAACACACAGGGCACAGGTGAAAGAAGCCAGTCCATCTCAGGGCCTGTACGTTCATACTTAGACCTCAAGAACTGCTCTTTCCAGCTCCCTGTTTGTTTTTTCTTTCTTTAATTTCTTCTCTTAATGTGTCCGGAGATTTCGCCGTGTCTTTTTCCCATCGTCAACTTAAAAACAAGCTCTAGTTTGTTTTTTGTGAGCATGAACAGGCCAGAATCAGTCCAGTTCTATCCCACCAGATCTTTCCTTTAATATCCATGTTTTTAGAGGCAGCCTGTTGCTCGTCCTATAAGTCCTCGATGAGCTGTTCTGCCCGGCGACCGAGCTCTGATTAGTCGGCCTGATTGCAATGCAGAAATTAGAACATAATACACAGTTTCAGACTCGGTGTGAAGGACGGCGTTAATACACGTGAGTTCTTTTTCAAAACTGAAAAGCCTTTATACGCCAGACTGGTGAAGCAAATAAAATGCCCAGCACTAATGCTGCAGATGGAAAGTGGAAATAACATATGAAGCAATATAAAGCAGACGCCTCCGTTTAATGTTTAATTGCGATTACATGTGTACTCACACACTTGTCGGGGTCACGGCGATGAGATATCGCTCCGTGTCACATCTTTCAATGTGGACTTTTGCGATAAGCTATTGATGCAACATTTGCTCGTGTCATTCACTCCGTGCCCCCTGAACCACACCTGGCACCGGAGCGTGTGTACGTGTGGCCGCGCATGCACGTGTGTGTGTGTGTGTGTGTGTGCGCGCACCTGCTGTTAGCCCAAGTTGTTGATCTTTGTGCAGGTACGTGAGCGGATCAGAGCCGCGGCTCATTATGTCCTCCTTAGAGTGTGAAAGTATTTGGTACATCAGCAGGCAGGAAGAGCAACAGATGTGCTGTAATTAGACGGAGCTTAAGCAGACTTACGGCACACGAAGAGAGAGCCGCGTTACTCATCAGCGGGGAGATTAGCACGAGGCTAACGTCAGCCACGCGCTAATATTGCTAGGGAGAGTAAACACAGGCGAGAAGAAACAAACCGCATAAACACACTACATCATCCTGTTCTTCTCACTGTATACAGGTTCCAGACGTGGTCAAAGATATTTGGACACTCAGATTCATTAGTGCGCTTAGCGCTTTGTATGCATGCACAGTAATTGTTCATTGAGTCGCATCATGATTTTGGTTTGCGTGGTGCAGCCACACACCTTCAAAAGGTTATGATCGATCGACTGGATCAGTGGAAATTCGTTCTCTGGACGTTTGGATGCCTGATGTTTGAATGCCAGCAGAACCTTACCTGCTGGAAGCAGTGCCAGCTGTTAAGTTTAGTGGAGGATTATTCTCCTTGGCTGTTTTTCATGGTATGAATCTCCTTAAGGCTGTTGCACACCAAACACGACAAATTATCCGAGCTCAAATTAATTTACTGTCGCCCGAATAAATTGCAAGAAAAATCACGTTCGGTGTGTAACGGCCATTATTTCCACATAATTGCAAACTTTAGTATTAGTAGGCATGTCCTGAAAGCTTGTTACGACAGCAAAGGATGGAGAATGAAGGCGTCCAACGAGAACATGGGGTGTCCCGATACTTTTGGTCATGTCATGAATAAGTCTTAAGCCGTGTACAGACTGGTTAAAGGTGTGAGTTGGTTGGCGAGTGGCTGCTGTGTGCGTTTGAGTGCACGTGGCCTGACCTGATCCCGGTCATTAGGCATTCGACCGTGTATCGGGTTGATAATGGTTCCTCTGTCAGCGGGGCTCCGGCATAAAGCTATTAACACCTTTTGTTGTTCCCCCGCCTGCATCTCAAACGTGCTGCGAAGTTCAAAAAGGCAAACGAGGCAATCTGTTAGCCCCCCTACTCTCTAAACCCACATCCACTCGTACACACACAATGCCCATGCCAGTGGTGTGTGTGTGCTTAATTCAGGCATCATTACAGATTGAAAGTACCCCTGATTAAGAAGGCGTCGTTCCTGTGTGTCACCTACGCGAGAACGTTTTCCTTCTCCACCTTTTCGTCGGTTTTAAGGCTTCTCAACTCCGTCTATCTTGACTTTTGAGGATTGGCAAAATGTGTCGTGCCAACACGGCTACATGTGTTAAGTGGGGATCAATTGTTTGTTTAACAGCGAGCCTCTATTAAATGGCGAGGATGTAATTAGGGAGAGAGAGAGGGAGGTGGAGGGAGAGAGTAGGGGGTGGCACAAAATCAATGCAAAATCTAAGGCAGCCCATTGGCCACGGATCAGTTGAGGGAAATTAAAAACGGTAGATCTAGATTTCAATGAAGTCGTCCCGAGCTTCCCGCGGCGCCCTGGGGAGGCCGGTCCCCCCCGAAGCCAAACAGGAGCGCCGGTAATGAGGGAGGGCAAGCGCCGAATGAAAGACCCTAATAAGTGATTATTTCCTTTGCCATTTTACCCATTTGCTTTGTTCAGATCAAAGGGCCTCTTTCAAGAGATCCGTACCTACTGTGGGCTTTGGGTGGCAAGCCTGCCAGGGAGGCTTGGCCGTGCCAAGAAATCACCCACAACGGAGGGAACAAACAGAGCCATCTTTTATTTGTGCTTCTGTGGTTCACTGCATTGTCTTTTCCCCTGGTATTCATTTCCTTCACGGGTGTCACTTTTGGGCGCTTGATCAAAACCCATAACCCTGTAAGTCGCTCTGGATAAGGGCGTATGAAGTACAGGATAGTGCAAAAGTCTTAGGCCACCATTAGGTTAGGTCAGCAAACCCTATATAACTATTTCTCAGTCTCTTTTATTAGGATCCAACCAGAAATTATAGCGTCAGGAAAGGGTAGCAACCAAGAAAGCACTTTTTCAAAAGAAGAACAGGGTGAAAAGGCTAAGATGTCCTAAAGCTCACAAAGATTGGAATGAAGATCAGTAGAAAAGACGATTATAGAGTGACGGATCCAAGAAATTTTTGTGTCCAATCATCGACAATATGTTACATGTGGTCTTTATAGCATTTCTAAAACAATCAAATTAATGGTGGCCTAAGACTTTTGCACAGTACTGTATGTTGAGGAAAAGCATTGTTTACTCTGTTCACATTGTTCAATCATTGACTCTGAGTCGACTCGATTCTTAATGCATCAAACTGGAAAATCGATCCCTCATGATGGGATTCCCTGCTTTCCAGTGCTGCATCCCTGGCTGTCTGAATGAGACGTTCCATTCCTGCTGTGGGCTGAGAGAAAGAAACCCAGTGGTCCAGACTTTTTTACCTTCTAACATCCGCATTACGTTCTGTGAAACAAGTCGTCGACTGGACGTAGATTTGTAGAATAGGAAGTGGAAGATATCAATAGGAAGTAGAAGGCATAAAAAGAAATAGAAGATAGGAAGTAGAAAATAGGAAGTACAAGATAGGAATAGGAAGTAGAAGACAGGAAGAAGAAGATAGGAAATGGAAGACAGGAATATGAAGTAGAAAATAGGAAGTAGAAGACAGGAAGAAGGAGATAAAAATAGGAAGTAGGTAACAAGAAAAGGAAGTAGAAGCTAGGAATAGGAAGTAGAAGATATGAAGTAGTAGACAGGAATAGGAAGTAGAAGATAGAAAGTATAAGATAGGAAGTATAAAATATCAAAAGGAAGTAGAAGATAGGAATAGGGAATAGAAGACAGGAAGTAGAAGACAGGAATAAAAAATAGAAAATAAGAAGTAAAAGATAGGAATATGAAGTAGAAGATGGGAACAGGAAGTAGAAGATAGGAAGTTGAAGACAGGAATATGAAATAGGAAGTAAAAGATAGGAATAAGAAGTAAAAAATAGGACAACGAAGTAGAAGATAGGAACAGGAAGTAGAAGATAGGAAGTCGAAGATAGGAAGTACAAAACAGAAATAGGAAGTAGAATATAAGAAGTAGAAGATAGGAAGTAGATCAGAATAGGAAGTAGAAAATGGGAAGTAGAAAATAGGAAGTAAAAGATAGGAATAGGAAGAAGAAAATGCAGATTTGATTGGCTGTTGAGGTGACCAGCTGTTTATGGCTGCATCCTTTAGAGGTTAATGGCTGTTATAGACTGTAATATTTTTAACTCCTCTATTTCTATAATTCTTAAGACCTCGGGCATTATATATGACTTCATTCTTAATGCATCAACCTGGAAAATCGGTCTCTAATCCTGTGAACCGATTGGAAATTGGTGACTTGCATTTGAAGCTACATGATGCACCTTGGGAAAATCAGCTCCATAAAGCAGGTAATACTGCTGTATTGTTATTCGTTTACAACATTTACTTTTGCATTTCGTTGCGTCATTATAAAGTAATGTTTGGGATATGTAATGGGTATAAAGTATAGATTTTGTACTGACTCCATTCTTTCATGCATTAATTCTTCCTCCCTGCTTTAGAAGTTATTGAGAGCCCCTCCACTGGCTGTCTGCTTTTTATTGGGCTCTGTAATGAGACCCACCTGTGGGGTATAGCTCCAAATGGGGCGTACCAGGGTCATGGTGGAGGTCAAAGGGTGCTGCTTTGTGCCCCTGGCATATTCAAAATGAACTTCTCCTCCTTTTAACCCCCACTGGGGGCGGGCCATCGCTGCGTTGCCACGCCTGTGTTTATGGTGTTAGAAACATTTTGTAAAAATATGTATGTACTACAGTGTTATAAGCTATGAGGTCCCATGAACCTTATATAAAATGTTTAAATGGTTTTAATAACAACTCATTAGTGGTTAAGGTACTGGATTGTGGATCAGAAGGCCCAGGGGTTCACTGCCTTAACAAACAATTGCTTGGGTTAAATGTGTTACTGGAAGGTTATTTTTGGTTATTTTTCTTTGAAACTGTCAACATCCTAGCACCGTGGCGTATAGCCTAAAGCATTTTCTACCAGTCATACAGCAACACAAAGCTCATTAATGTCCAGAATATGCGAAACAAACGTTTATACATTTAAAATCTTGGTGTGTGCTGTTGAATCTTTGTTAGACTAATATGCACTAATACCAGTAGAGTGTGTAATAGTGTGAGAAGTAATGAAATCTGGATATTGGGTCATTTCCACTTTGGGAGCATTTCTATGCTGCCTCATATTCTTGTGTCAGCTTATGCAAGAAATACCGTAATTACTTTCCCCCATGACTAAAAACGTAGGCAGACATCGAGGCAGATAGCATACTCAGGAGAAGTTCTTCAGAAAGGAAAAACCTAATGAAGATATATATCCCAATCCTAGTAATCAAACGGCCTCCTGCCACCCTCTGCTCACCCTTTACTTCTTTAATCTTAATGGAATCAGCTGCACCAACCACTGTTGACACAAAGAGATTGCACAGCTCTGGGAGGGCCAACCAGGCAATAATGTGCCATGCTAAAAATGTCCTCATGATGGGATTCCCTGCTTTCCAGTGCTGCATCCCTGGCTGTCTGAATGAGCCGTTCCATTCCTGCTGTGGGCTGAGAGAAAGAAACCCAGTGGTCCCGACTTTTTTACCTTCTAGCATCCGCATTACGTTCTGTGAAACAAGTCGTCGACTGGACGTATATTTGTAGAATAGGAAGTGGAAGATATCAATAGGAAGTAGAAGGCATAAAAAGAAATAGAAGATAGGAAGTAGAAAATAGGAAGTACAAGATAGGAATAGGAAGTAGAAGACAGGAAGCAGAAGATAGGAAATGGAAGACAGGAATATGAAGTAGAAGATAGGAATATAAAGTAGAAAATAGGAAGTAGAAGACAGGAAGAAGGAGATAAAAATAGGAAGTAGGTAACAAGAAAAGGAAGTAGAAGCTAGGAATAGGAAGTAGAAGATACGAAGTAGTAGACAGGAATAGGAAGTAGAATATAGAAAGTATAAGATAGGAAGTATAAAATATCAAATGGAAGTAGAAGATAGGAATAGGGAATAGAAGACAGGAAGTAGAAGACAGGAATAAGAAATAGAAAATAAGAAGTAAAAGATAGGAATATGAAGTAGAAGATGGGAACAGGAAGTAGAAGATAGGAAGTTGAAGACAGGAATAGGAAATAGGAAGTAAAAGATAGGAATAGGAAGTAAAAAATAGGAAAACGAAGTAGAAGATAGGAACAGGAAGTCGAAGATAAAGAAGTCGAAGATAGGAAGTACAAAACAAATAGGAAGTAGAATATAAGAAGTAGAAGACAGGAAAAGTAAGTAGAAGATAGGAAGTAGATCAGAATAGGAAGTAGAAAATGGGAAGTAGAAAATAAGAAGTAAAAGATAGGAATAGGAAGTAGAAAATGTAGATTTGATTGGCTGTTGAGGTGACTAGCTGTTTACGGCTGCATTCTTTAGAGGGTAACGACTGTTATAGACTATAATATGTTTAACTCATCTATTTCTATAATTCTTAAGACCTCGGGCATTAAGGTGCAATGCCACTGCTTGAAAATGCACTGGAATGCCAAAAGTCAGCCGAGCTCTCAGTCATGTTCCAAAATCTACCGGAAGGCCCTTTTAGTAGAATAAAGACCATTATAGCAGCAACGGTGGAGGACAAACACTATACTAATACCCATGATTTGGATGTCCACAAACTTTTGCCTCTATAGTGTTAGTGCATCTTGGACTTCTGTGGGTGAGTCCAGACATGTGGCTGTGCTTCAGATTTGTGTGCACGTGCCAGACCTAAGCATCAATCTAACTAAGGCGCCATTGCTCAGGCCTGCTCTCCCTCCGATTAACCTCCCCAAACGCTACCCATAAGCGGCTAGAATGCTAATGCGTACCATTAGTACGCCATCCCCGGCATGCTTACTCCCTGCTAACAATGCTAAACATGGCACGGGTAGATCAGCGGGATCCAATACGCCGCACTGCTGGATGAAACGAGGCCAGATGCCGGGCTCGCACAGCATGGGCGGCGTTTTGATCCCGGTCTGTGCGTCGCGGCCGCGAGCAGCCACGGCAGATTCGGGCCCGAGGCGAAACCCATTCATTATGCATGTACATTATTCATAATTATTGATAATGCTTTTCCACATCGGTGATCATTCATACATTAATTATTGCAAACACTAATGTGTAAGCATTAAAGATAGTGTTATTAATGTCGAACCATTTGAAGAGCGACCCGAGGTCCCGGAGGCCTGGTCTGGGAGAGAGAGAGAGTTTACCTCTAATGTTGGCCCTCTCTCTCTCTCTCTCTCTCTCTCTCTCTCTCTCTCTGTGTCTTATCCACTGATTGATCATATCCAAGTCCTTCCCTTGGGAGGCCCATACATCAATGCAGATGTAAATAATAGATATTGCATGTGTACATATTCTTAATTATAGTTAAATATTAATAGGGCTTTATGCTAGAGGTCAGCTTTATTTATCTCTGTAATTAGTGTTTATGTACCATTAACAGGAAGGAACGACTTTGGGATGCCGGGTTTATTTTGGTTAAAGAATTATTTTTGGAGACCATTTGAAGGACCAGCTCAAATGCCAATTGATGTTAGATAATGCATTGAATGTTGGGCTGAATCTATCTTGGTATTATTTAGTGTGCCGAATATGCCACGCTGCTGGCGTTCCTGTTTATCCCATAGGGGGTTGGTTGAGCATGTCTGGGCAAGTTCTTCCAAACCAAATTATGCCAGTCATTAGGGGTGTGTGATGTGCATCATCTACGATACCATCATATGTCACTCACTAAAACTGAAAAACAGGCCTTAAGATGCTCATCTGCAGCCTATGATCTTGCACCGCTGATAGTCGTTCTACACCCGCGGATTATTATACGGATTATAAAAATACTTTCAAAAATATTTCCACTCTAAAAGTGACAAGAAAAAGAAAAGAAAGTGGAGACCAGGGCCCAAAAATGAAAAAGGGGACAAAAGCTAAAAAGGAATCCATGAGAAAAGGAGAACAGCTGTTGTTTTTGCCAAGAAATATTTGTAAACAATCACTTGAATTTTTTCTTAGAAAGTCATAGGGGGGCTCCAAGGAAGAAAGGTTGGAAAAAGGAACCACGGCTCTACACTGTGACTTAGATTACGTAATTATCACGAAAACATGAAACATTTACGTAGCTGGATCCAGAGTCCACCCCAGAATTCATGGGGCATATATAGAGATAAAAGGACTTGTTGCCAGTTCTGTAAAAATGCCACCCAATATTTGTTGCAACCTCCGAGCCACAGGCGGTGGAAAAAATATATTCCTTTTTATACTGTAAGAAAGATTTATTTAGTATGTGTCATAGCTTTAGTCTTATCAGCAGCGTCTCGTGATTTTAGTGCGCGCGGACGTGCCATAAATGGAGACGGAGATTCCATCCGGATGCCCCTTCGATGCCAGTCAGTGTTTTGGAGACGAATTGTCCAGGACATGCTGGGTAAGTGACCTTTGAGTTAATGGTTAAGTGAAACAACATTATCATTCCAGACTGATGGAGGAAACACACACACACACACACACACACACACACATTTGGGCACTGAAACCCTAGACTCTGGCTCGTCCAGGAACTAAGACAGATCCACCAGTCCCACCAGTGAGCATTATGGGATGTGAGAGTGGGCTACATGCATGATTCAGTTACCCATTTTCACACCGCATTACGAAAAGAGCACCTTTCGCCAATGCTAATCGCTACTGCTAGCGCTAATGCTATTGTTATCGACGGCCTGCGAAGAAGCGCGGTTCTTAAAGGATTTGGACCCCCCCGCGCAGGCAGCGCTCGTCTCCTAAAGCTGTCCCAAGCACTGAGTGATATTACCAGCCAGGTGGATGGAGCACTCGTGTAAAATTTCTGGGACTCGAGATGATCTGTGTGTGTGTGTGTGTGTGTGTGTGTGTGTGTGTGTGAAAGCAGGTGGTAATGAGTCCTGGAGACAGACAGTTTCCAGAAGCCCAGAAAAGGAGCGGAATATGCGAAAGAGCATTCCTCACACACACACACACACACACGGAGGCCACTCTCACATAATGAGGAGCCACCATATTGATTCAGTCTTAGATTAGGTTTCCTCGATCTCATTTACCTTTCCTGTCATCGTTTTTAGCAGCTCTGTCTGACAAGGCAGCGTCTCTACTTCCATGCACTCGACCCGATTTGTTCTTTTTAAATGGCGCCTAAATGATCCTGAGTGCTTCAGACGTGAGCAGACCTTTAGTTTTTTAGCATCGCGGGCTTCCTATGGTATTTTTTTTGTGTGTGCTCTGTGCTAGAGAGGTCGAGACAGATTGAGTTGCTGCTGACTAACCGTTGTGGCGTCCCAATAAATGCCCACGGTTATATAGACCCGGCCTTGTCTAGGGTTGCACTCTTAATAAAGCCCTAGGCTCTTTTGCCTTCGGTTTCAGTGCCATCTTGGCATTCTGGTCTGTGCTCTTTAGTGTAACACGGCCCCGTCCCGTCCGCATTCTCCACACGCCGCTGGAGACCCGAGCGCCCGCGTAGATCCTCCGATGGCTCCCCCAAAGCTTTCTTCGCCGATTGGGTTTCAGGCAGCCGGACCATTCTGTGAACGGCAGTTTGCGGACGGGCGGAAGCTGTTTACAATAACCCGATAGGCCTCCTGTAAATTGTTATTTAATTTCGAACAGGCTGACCACATCAGCTATCGCGCTCGGATCGGCGCCCGCTTATTAATTCTCCAGCACGACTTACACGGGTTAAGCACAGCGACGTGACCCCTATAAATGACTCTCAGAGCATAAAAGCCTCTTTATTTATAGCTAATCCCGCCGTTCGAACGCACCCACGAGCGACGCGCGTATTCATAAGCGCCGGTCGGGCTATGTGTATTTTTTCCCCCCTTTGTTGTTCTTCATTAAACATGGTGAAATTATGCACAAAGGAGAAGCTGTGTGTAATTAAACTAATTAAAACCACATCATTAATAAAATATCAGCCAAAGCAGCTGTTGACTGAGTTTTAGGCCTCGGGAAGAAGGAGTGCATGTTTTAATATGTGCTGTTAAATGACTCCCCGCGCGCTCGCTCTCTCTCTCGCTCTCGCACGCTCTCTGCCTCTCGCGCGCACACCTCTCGGGATAGCCCGTACGCTCCCCGTAGAGAACTGTCAAACGTAAAGGCAAATAAAGAACAATCGCAGCTGTTTTTGGCAACTGCAGTGGCCTGGTACACTGTTATGTACACACTCCAAAGGAAGCAGCTCGCGCTTAAGGTGCACTAACTTTAGTATGAATCTAAATGTATTAGGAATCCAGTTCAGAGACTTCGAGTAACCTAATGCACATCTTTGGGATGAGGGAGGAAACCCAGAGTAAACCCACATGGATATGAGGAGAACATGCAAACTCCACACAGGTGGAGTTTGAGGCCAGAATCGAGCCGGGGATTTCTGGAGCTGTGAGGCAACCGTGCAACTTTGAGACATAATTGAAAGAGAATTTTGTGTTGTAGTTGCATTTTTATTCTTTTGTAGAACGTAAAATAAATACAAACAGTATGTACCCCATTATCAGAATCCACCTGTTAATGTAAATCCAAAACATGCATTATGTCTTCTAGGAAAATCTTCAACTCCTCATACTTTTAGTAATGTAGTTTAATATTGTGGCTAATCCTCTGCCTCTCTCACTCTCTCTTGCATTTCGTATTTTGTTTGATTATCCTACAGAAAGAAACATTTACACGCTGTTTAATAGGCACATAGTAGTTTAGATACTTTGCACATAGTGTTTTTTAAACAATAATATTAATTGAAACGCAATATGGAAACATTTTCTACAGTACTGAACTGTACCATATGGCAATTCTTATCTCTGTATCTTGTGCAACAGTTGAAACTGAACCAAAAACGTAAATAAAGAAAGAATGATACCTCCTTTCTAGTCTGAATGACTAGATTTCTGTAATTCAGACATGCATTAGATGTATATAAGACATTTTTATTGCCTATCATAGTCCTTAAAACCTCGGCGTTCTGCAAATTCGGTCTGCGTTTTTCTGATCACCCTTCCTGAGTCTGTCGGTGACGTGTCACTAGGTGGTGTGTATAAAGGCAGCCGATGGCTATTTCAGATCCTACAAACAAACAGCCCGTCTGTTCGACACACAGATAACACACTGTGAGGGAAGAGCTTAATGAATAATGGGGCTGTGTCTGACCAATTGTGTGGTCAGCGAGCCACTTGTGTGTATGAGTGTGTGTGAGGAAGAGAGATTGGGGTCGGATGAACCCTCATCCGTGGTCATTATGCTGGTTCGTCTCTTATGCAACCGGCCGTTGTGCTTTGTGGAATAAAGTTAATACTGTTGTGTTTACATTTAAAAGATGACTGTTCGCGGGAATACCAAAGAAGCCGAAAAGCCCGGTTTCCCTTTTAAGTGGCTGTTCCTTGATCCGTGCGTGACGGATGGTCCGGCCTGTAGCCCCTCTTAAGAGCGGTCAGTGGTGCAGACCAGTCCCTGACCCTCGGACACTTATCCACATTAATCACCGGTGCTCGTCGGGGCTTTTAACGCCGCTGCTGAAAGCTGCCATCCATCCTCTCCTCTTCTTCAGCTAGCCGTCCCTCAGCCTTTCTTTGCTCCTTCCCCTGCGGCCTTTCGTTCAGCTGCGATCTGGCTATCAGGGTTCTCTCATCAGCCTCCACTTTATCTCTCCCCGGGCTTGAATATGGAAATGTGATCCTTCATTGATAAGGCGCCGCTGTCTTCATATCTATTCTCCCCCCATTCAGCTCTAATCAGATAGAGCCCCAACGCTGCCTGCAGCAACAGACATTCCACTATTGTCTTATTCAAGGAGGGAACTGATGGCATAGGTGGTCGCGGCGGTGGCGTACGTGCGTTTGCGTGCTCGGGAGCTCGGGGCTAAGAGCTTGATGGGCTATGATGATGATGAAGGTTACCGGGCTTCTGTAAGGGGAAGAAATGTGTTCTGCCGTCATCTTTCTTCACCTGTTGTGTGTGTGTGGAGGTAAAGGACCATCCTGTGTTGAGTGCCCTGACCTCTCACTGACCACAGGAAACTTCTCCGCCACACTGTACACGAACCTTGGGATTTGAACGCTTTTTTTTGCCCCCAAATTCAAACAAGAATTCCAATTTTAAACATCGGCACTCTAGATAGAACACTAAATGGTACATAAGGTGCCATCTTCCAACCAAGACGTACGTAATCCAGTCCAGTGGTGATAATGCACCAATGCTTGATCCAGACTTTGGACAAATCGGAACCAATTAAGTTCAAATTTCGAGGTTCCTCTGTATATATTCCCTAGCTCTTTGTAGTGTGGGCAGGGGCATTCTGTGGTGGCATAAAATGGGTCGCACTTGCCACCTTCAGGTCACAAAGCAATGATTTCAAACAGGATCTGCACCCAAAAATGCAAATCCTACACAAACGTTACCTGTGGTAGATTACATGCTGCCCGAAGCATGAATTTCGTGATGAGCTCTTATTGTAGCCGGGATGCTATTGGGCTAACTGGTGACTGAACTGAGCCATATTTGGTCCAGAACTGTCAGCTATTTGGGCTGAAACCTCTTCTTTCATGGTGACTCTGATAGCCTCATAGTCTGTTTATGCTGCTGTCATGTAAATATGAAAGCATTTTCACAAGAACTATAGGTATCTCTAACGCCACCTCACTATTAGTTTGTAGAAATGTTACAGAGATGTTTCAAAGCTATAGAATCTGTATTATCGTACAATACACACAGGGTCTGGGTTCAAGGCTCAGCCTGTTTTTTTTGTTCCATCTTATATCCATTAACATTTTTGCGAGCGTGAGCCCCGAGTTCAAGAGGTTCCTCTCCCTCCTGACTGCTCAGGTGTGTTAGCCTGGACCATTTACACACAAAGGTGTGTGTTGACATGTGCCAATTGAGGAAAGACCCCACGTGATTGAACAGGCTGCAGAGAGGTGGAGAACTCCGGCAAGCTTATCTTATCAGCTCTGTTATTAAGCGCCATCAAACGGCCCATCAGAAACACATTAGGCCACAATAGAGAGGCTGTCAGTGGAGCACAATAAAGAATGCGTGCTACAGAAATACTGCTGAGTGAGATGTGTGTGTAGGTGCCAATCCAGACCGATTGCAATATCCACAGCTTACTCGAGCCAGCGTGCTTTTTTGGGTACTGAATTACTTTGTCTCAGATTATAGTTAGACTGCCAGAAAACAGGTACAATCAGGGTAAAGTTTGCAAAGTTTGGATATCCCTGGTTAAATTACGCTGTGCTGGGATTTTATTAAGGATAAAAGTAACACAACCTTCGCAGGTTTAAATCATAGTGGAAAAAAGCAACATAAATCTTATGCTGTGCAAAAAGTCAGGCGACTTTCCAGGTTATTCACAAGTGTTTTATAATGGATGTATTAGTGATTTATTACATATGCGTAATTTCCTAATTTTATAAAAGCAGAGGATGAGAACCCTTCCTTAAAAATAAATACACAAATCTATATAAGGCCCAGGTCTAACAGCTTAATCCGCCAAGTCAAATCCGTTGTATTTACTGTGTGTTAAAACACTGAAGAGCGAACTAAAGTAGAAGGACAGTAATGTGTGATGCAGTTATGTGTTTTTCAGTAGAGCGTACAGCAATACCATTACATTTTGGGACTAATCATTATGGTAATGTTTTATATTACAGTAGCCTAATTACAGCAAATATCCTAATGAATATAGTCGATATAATCACGTGTAATGTTGTTTTCATGTAAATGGACTCCATAAGAAATGTTCTGCTTATTTGTGCTGCGCTGATTAAATAACGCAACGTTGAAGGATGTCTTAGAACAAGTACAGTAGCTTTGGGCTGCACTCTAATAATAATAATAATAATAATAAAAATAGTTACTTACACTAATAATTTAAATTTCTCTATTGATATAATAATAATAATAATAATAATAATAATAATAATAATAATAATAATAATAATTACTTGCACTAATAATTTAAATTTCTCTAATGATATAATAATAATAATAATAATAATAATAATAATAAAAATAATTACTTACACTAATAATTTAAATTTCTCTATTGATATAATAATAATAATAATAATAATAATAATAATAATTACTTGCACTAATAATTTAAATTTCTCTAATGATATAATAATAATAATAATAATAAAAATAATTACTTACACTAATAATTAAAATTTCTCTATTGATATAATAATAATAATAATAATAATAATAATAATAATTACTTGCACTAATAATTTAAATTTCTCTAATGATGTAATAATAATAATAATAATAATAATAATAATAATAATAATTACTTGCACTAATAATGTAAATTTCTCTAATGATATAATAATAATAATAATAACATAAATAATAATAATTATTATTGTTATTATTATTACTTATAATTAAAATTTCTCTATTGATATAATAATAATAATAATAACAACAATAACAATTATTATTATTATTATTACTTATACTAATAATTAAAATTTGTCTCATCATATAATAATAATAATAATAATAATAATTATACAACTACAACTACAATTATTGTTGTTATTATTATTATTATTATTATTATTATTATTATGACTTATACTAAGTTTAATTTCTATAATAATAATAATAATAATAATAATAATAACAGTAATATCAGCAATAATAATACTGTTATTATTATTTTTTTATTATTATTATTATTATTATTATTATTATTATTATTATTATGACTTATACTAAGTTTAATTTCTATAATAATAATAATAATAATAATAATAATAATAACAGTAATATCAGCAATAATAATACTCTTATTATTTTATTAAATTTTTTTTATTTATTATTATTATTATTATTATTACTACTACTACTACTACTTGTCTAATAATGATATAATAATATAATAATAATAATAATAATAATAATAGTTTGGTTTTGAATTAGTAGTGTCTGCTCTTTTTCTTCTACTTCTTCCTCTCCTTGGTACCTTGGCCGAGCAGTCTAATGTGCTCCAGTCTCTTTGGGGGCGTGGGTTCAAATGCCACCACTGCCAACACAACATCTTATCTTAAAAAACAACAACTAACAAACTATTAATCTAATATTTAATATAAAAACCAAGGTACAGTAATGTAATAATACATGACTACTACTAATATTATTAACAGTAATTATAATAATTACCTAAACAAACTGCTTTTCACCCTATGTCCTGATGTTAGAATGGCCCAATGCTTCACAATATGTTACCTGATTATAATAACATTATAGTATTTCTCCACTGCTCTCTCTCTTCTTCAGTAGCGAGAGCCTTTCGCATGTCCGTATGCCACCGCATGGCAAGGGGAGAGAGTGCAGGACAATGCAGCCTCGAATATGCATTTAATCTCCCGCACTCGGGTTACAACACACTCCATAAACACCAATTAGTGTCATTCTCAGCACTGGAACCGGTTATATAGTGTCTGGCCTGACATGCTAAATGGTTTACATGGATGTAGCTGTGGATGTGCTTTCTTTTTCTCTCTCTGTAACACACACTTGTAAATGTGGTGGGAGCTACCATTACATAGGTTTATTTAAACATTATTTAACATACACACCCACCTATGCATACATACATACTCAGAAGCATCCTAATGAGCATTTTCACACAAATTTTGGCGTATATTGGCATGCTAAATGGCCCAAGCGGGGCGTCATCTGTCACGTAGCCCTGTACGCCTGGGTGCACCTCGATCTGGACGTCTCGCTCACCTTGCCTGCCAAGATCTATGACTGGGCGAGCATTTGAGAGGATCTTCAGAGTTAACCTTTTGGGTCGTGCTTTACACTTGGCGGATATACGATACATTTTGCGCCGCGCTTCTACACGTCCAGAATATCAGCAAACAAACCGGACTCTAATCCGTGGCAAGCCTGCTGGGTGAAATTAGTCCTGCGTTGGCACCACAATGGGCTGCAGATGGAATATTGAAAGGTTACTTGGGTTACTCGGGCTCGCCTGTCTGTCACCTCTCCACCTTCGGGGGGAACTAATCACTTCAGCCCATAATTACAGCCACAATGGAAGCTGTAAGGGAAACCCGCGGCCGTTCAGACGCGGACAAGCCCTTCTTTTAATTAGACCCATCCGTCTTAACCCTGTCTCGCAAAAGGTGAGCTGGAGGTAACCGGGTCGAGCTATGAAAAAGAGGCACAGCGCAGACAGTAACCGCCACAGTGGGCTCCAGCAGGGATTTGTAGATGAATGGGTGAATTTCTTTCTGTAACAAAATACGCGAAACTCACAAAGGGACCCGTACAACGATACGTGTGTAAGCCTGATCACCTACCAACGGGTGTGATATGGAGATTTTGCTTTTTCAACCCCACCCAGTACAGAAAATCTCTTATGTACCCAGTAACCTCTACAGAGACCCACTAGCACTCGATGGCGCTGCCACAGGGTGTCAGAATACAAAGTGAAGCCCATTATGTTGGCATTTAGTCGTTTAGCCGATAGCATTATCCAGAGTTGGTATTAAGGAGCCCAAAGTGTGTCAAAGATGTTTACGAAAAACCTAACATCCAGCAGAAATCGAGACTCGTCAGACCAGGTGACGTTTTTCCAGTCTTTGGTGGAGACTCGGTTGCCTGTTCTCATCTGACAGGAGTGGTACCTGGTGTGGTGGCCTATCTGCTTCAAGGTTTGACAGATGCTTGGTTGTCACGAGTGGTTATTTGAGCCTTTCTATCAGCAAGGAAGGCACTTTCAGCCAGAGAACTGCCCTCATTGGATATTTTCCCTTTTTCTGACCATTCTCTGTAAAGCCTATAGATGGCGCTGTGTGCGATAATCCCAGTAGATCAGCCGTCTCTGAAATACTCGCCAGCCGTGCCGCGTTTAAAGTCACTTAAATCACCTTTCTTCCCCGTATGAACTTGAGCAGCTCGTCTCAATCACGTCTCCATGCCTGAACGCGTCGAGTTTCTACCGTGTGATTGGTCGATTAGATATTTGCGCTAACGAGCAGCTGATAAAGTGGTCGTGAGCGTATTTGCTCGCGAATGAAGTTCGAGTCTGCGTTCGTGGTTCAACCCAAGGTGCTGCGTCTCTTTATTAGACGAGGCTACAATAATCCCACCTAATCGGGCTAAGGATTGGCAGAAATCTTAGGAACGCTCGATAACTAATCTTAATGAGCCGAGATGATCGCCTCAGACGTCCCGTAGAAATAAACACTTGGCAGATTTCGATCTTTATCCCCTGCTCCTGCCCGCGTGGAGCGGCATCATTATGGCGCACGGATCCGTGAACCTCCTGCAAAAGTGTGGGCGCAAGCCGTCTTGCCGGATTGCATCAGTTTTCCGGGGCGTATCTGCTTTTACATGTGTCAGCGTGTGCTTTGTGTGTACATATCTCTGTGTGTAAGGCTACTTGTATATCTGTTACCCCGTAGCACTAAAGCAGAGGCTTGTACGGGGAGGCTCACAGCCCCATGATCAAAATCGTGTTTGTTTTCGCGCTGCCAACTTGGGAGACCGAGGCGCAGTCCTTATCCCTGCAGAGTACACAGACGAACACCTCTGACTGATCAGCTCTCCAGAGATGCTCACCTGCTCTCTGTGTAAGTGTGTGTGTGTGTGTGTAGTGCAGTGCAGTGCAGTGTAGTGTTTTATCGTTCCTTGTCCTGCCTGTCACCATCGTCTCCTCTCTCTCTGCTGCCTGAGCCTGACAGTGATGTGGCTTGTCACCTCTGCAGGATCGGCGGCCCAAATGAAAGCGGGGTGTGACGGGACAGGGCCTTCCAGTCTGCCAAAGTCAGGCGGCACTTCTTTATATTCTGTCTTCTTTTTCTTCCCCCTTTCCTCTTCCTTTCCTCCATTCCTCTACCCTCTTCCTTTCTGTCTGACCCGCGCTACGAGGCGCGTTCTTTTAACTCCTGCACCGAGCCGTGCTCGTATATTATTCATAAGTCTGCGCCATGCGAGGCAGCGTCGAGTGGCAGAAGTAATAAGGTACTGAACTGGGGAGGAAGGTGACTGAGAGCGCACACACACACACACACGCACACACACACACACACACACGCGCGCACGCACCACTTTTGTTTGTGATGCCATGCCTCCATATCTACTTCCAATTCTCTCTGCCTCTTCGTCTCGTACCACGCGACGCCGCCTGAGCTCAGAGGGGCGAAACAATCAGTTGTTTTTGGAGGAAGATCTGTTTTGTTGTCGAAGCAGCTCACTCCCGCTTAAGCTCCCGTAGGTTTGTTGTACAGCCGACTGAACGCGGCACAGACCCAGGACAGAACGGGCGACTGTACTTCTGTAGCGCCCCGAGTACGTGAGTGTGAGGAGAGAGTGTGACAGGTGAGAAAGGATGCACAATAGACGTCTGAAACACCGAGTCCCAGTCTGCTCCAGGCACTACGCCTGAACTTCACACACCAGAAAGCAGGAGGCGCTAGATATCACTTTGTATAACAGTCCTGGAACAAATTTCAAATGTTTAACGTGGGTTGACGAGTCAGTTACTTAGTGCTGTTGGTACTATTACCACTGGTTCTACTGCTGATTTGATTACTGGTACTACAGCTGTCACAAGTGTCGGAGGTCTACTGTCACTGTGTGTAACCGCTACTACTCAGACCACGCCCACTATTGCTGGCATTACCACTATTAATGCCACTACCGATTATATTGTTAGTACTTCTACCATATAGACGGCAGAGTGCCAGTCCATCATAGCACCCAATATTTTAAATGCCATTGTGTCAGTAATAGTAGTACTAATAATACTAATACTAATACTAGTGGCACATTTGATCAGTAACCAGTCCTGCCAGTTGATTGTTTAGGAGGTTGGGATGGTGTGGCTGTATTTAACCTTGCAGGAATCCCCTCGGAGCATCAGAGAGGATGCTGGGTAATCAGTAGGTCACTGGCGAGTGTGTGTGATCCACCACCTGACTGACCTAATGAGAGAGAGAGAGAGAGAGAGAGGAGCACAAACTAGACAAGCATTAAGTCATCAATGAAACTTTCTCACCACCACTTAACATGAGCTATTGATCCAACACACACACACACACACACACACACAGATACACTCAGGCCGAGTCGCTCGAGTGTGTGTCCACTTCCCATCGATTATTTCCAGTCTATTTTTATCGACCGCCAGCCTCTCCAGCAGCACTGGGGAACGCTTTAAAAACTCATTAGAAATTATAATCCAGCAGAGTAAATGTCATAATTGCCCTCGTGGCCTTCTATGGACTTCCACAGGCACTGGTCAATGCTGAACCCTTACTGGCTTACTGGTACCCGTTGTAAAATGCCCGTTCTCAGTATATTTTACCTAATGACAAGCCATTTAATCCCAAGCATTTGAAGGACGGAGATTCAGTGCATATTTAGGATTATATTGATAAGGGGAGAATTAACACTGGCGTATCGCTATTGATCCGACGCTCTCAGAGGACGACCCGGAAGACATGATTTTCAAATTTAAGGTGTAATATAGCAAGAATGACACCGTGTCCTTAGGGTTATCCTGTATTATGCAGGCATAAACGTTTCATGATACATCCAATAGCCGAAACCTCTCCAAACCCACGGTGAAGGTCAAAAACAGCAGCAAATTCACATTCAGAACGTTTTTCAAGCATGATAAACAGATTTGACTGCACACACAGGGTGGCACACACAATTCCTGCACATTGTAACAAACAGAGACTTTATAAGGGCAGTAATGAATCGTCTGCAAGGCTCACAAAAGTCTGTTCTGCATAAATGTTATGTTTAAGTTTGTCTCTGCACAGCATGTGCCCACACTCCCCTAGTTTACTGTTTACACTACAAACAGAAAGCATTCTATTGTACAAAATGTTCCTTATATGTTTTCTGTGACGATCGTTACTATAGTTAGTGTGCAAACCTGAGGAAAGTATCAGTGTTTGCGCTCGCGAAGGCACGCTGAGCTTTTGATAATCGACCGTATTAGAGAAGAAGCGACGCGTTTTGCATTCTAGGCAACAAAACATCCTTATTATGGGCTATACCCCTACCAAATCGCAGTACTGAGATCACCCACGCATTGCCGTGACAACAGAGAGAACCCCCCCGGAGGTGACAAAGATAGAACGGGCGCCTCGTTCTCATCACACGGAGACCTGAAGACGTTCTGGGTTGCGACCCGCCTTCACCATTTTGGTTTGATCTCGCATATTCTGAATCACAGACGTGCACCGACAAGTCGGGGGTAACCTACGAAAAAACACATGAATACATCAATCCAAAGTGGTAGTTCGTTGGGGGAAGATCTAGACACATCTATGAAAGTCTCAATGGAGTAAATGCAGGTTCTGTCAATGATTAAGAGTTGGAATTGAAAAAGAGTTGAAAATGGAATTCAATTAACGTAAGACTAAGTTAGTTGATTTATACAGTGATTAACAGGCAATAGTGCAAAAACTCCTTGAGATTCTTACACTTGTTCAATCCTCGGTGTTCGCAGGAAAAATTGGCCAAAACTAAAACCGTTTATGAAGTGTTTTATACTCAGAGTTGTGACCCGCTAGACTGGAAAAGTCAGATCAGATCTGCCATAACGCTTTAATGCCCCTCATTTTAATCATGAGCTGGAACGCCACTGAACACAAACTGCAGAATGCTCATTGTCTGAACGCAGACATAACATAAAGTTATCCTAAAGGGAAAAACACACTGGCCAGCATCGACTGGAGCACAACAGGAGGGTGAAGGAAGAGACCTTGAATTGAACCAGGCTCAAATGGGAATCCCATCCTCCTTTTAGGGTTAAAGTCCAAGCAGGAGCTCCATCACATGTGCTTGTGAAATTCGAACGGCAGTTCCTGAGAGCTAACAAACAGTATTTATAGATGGGGCTCTAGACCTATAAAACCTGCACCTCTTTATTACTAATTACAGGGAGATTTCCTTCTGCTTCCTTAAATAGGTTAAGTGAGCAGAGCTTTAAAGCCTTATGTGTGTTTAGAGTTTAGGGTTGTATTATGTAGACCAGTCTGCCAAATTAGTAAATAAAAAAACAACAAAAACGTTTGGTATTTGCATCTTAGATATTCACAATAATGGTTTATACCAAGTGTATCCATTAACAGTGAAAATCATTTATATTCATGTATCTATTGTGAGAAATGGTGTTGAAAATAATAGTAAACATTTTTCATTGTTGTGTTGTGAATATATTTTGTGTTTATGTTAAAGTTAAAACATTTAGTTGTTTTTTTAAATTTGTCACTAAGAAATAATAAAAATAAGTTTTAGTCTTTAGTCTTATTTAACCCCAACCCTCCATGTTCGATCAGGTCATACTGAGCCCCTGGTCCTCATGGCCACATGGTGAGTATCTCGTTGTTTTGAAGGTCCCAGAATCTGAAAATCTGTGCCTGACCTACAACAAGTCACCATCAAACACATTGTTTTGCAATTTAAGTAAAGTTTTTATGTTGTAATGAAAATGTTTATTGATATTCATCAAATTTTCTCTTGAGCTTTGAGCACACAGCTTTTTGTTTTACTCCTGCTCCAGAGTCACAAACCCCTAAAAACTCACCCTCAACATTTAGAACATCATGCCCATGCGTTGCTTCCTGCACGCTCCGGTCACGTTCTGGTGATCTAGAACCGTATCCCTCCTGAAACCCACGTGCAGAAGCAATAGAGGCATGTTGCCGTGTAGGTTCGGCTCTTTCGTGTTACGAGTGTCTAACTCTTGGGGGGTTAAAAGGCTTTCTGTTTTTAGCCCAACAGGTGAGGGCATTCCGAAATATGCAGGAGTACCCAATAAAGTCCCCTTCTGTTCTTCCCGCCCCGTTCCCTAATCACCACCAGACCTCTGCGTGCTTCAGACCCTGCCCTCGTAATACCGTTTCAAATAATACATATTTAGCTTGGATTTACGCAAAGCCGCCGAAGCCATAAACCTCTTCAAAGTGCGGTGTAGCCTTTCATTAGGGATCCCCGCAACGCCGGGCTGCGATCTGCTCTTCATTAAAGATAATCACTGCGTGTTTTACCTGTTGCCATTATTGTAACAGAGGCTGTAAAAACAGATTCGACTCTCAGGTTCGGCTTGTTAACACGACCGACTAAACTAGGCGTGCTTTCTCAGTTTTTATTTCGTACAACTTGTGTTTGTGTTTATGTGTGTGTGCGCTTTGCTTGATAGTCCAGTCTGGGATTTCAGTTGCACCATGCAAAGCAGTATAATGACAGTTTTAAAAAAAAGCTGAAAGCAAAACTGTGAGATATTTGGGAGGGTCAGGATGCAGCCTGTGACACTGACCACAGCTCATCACCCTGACACAAGGGTCAGGTATTTGACCCCAATACCCTCTGACCCTGGGCTGATTGGAGTGACAGCCTATCTCGGTTGCATCCGTGGTTGAAATCACGTTGACGTATGTGTGTGTGTGTGTGTTTCTGTGGAAGTCTTGAGTGCTGTAGATGGCAGACAGTGAACTTGAGCGAGAGAAATGGTACATCGTCAGATTCCGTACGTTTGACGTTCCTGTGTTCCGTAGCGGGAAATAATAACGTAGCTAAGGATACGCCCACTCTTCTTGGACACATCGTGTGTCTGAACGAGTTAAGAATGAACACGGTGGGTCGCGCACGTTATTTACGCTGCATTCTCGGTTTGTTTTGCCGCTCCGGCGCGGATTAATGTAATGGCCTGTCTACATTTCCACCTTGTCCGTTGTCCAAGGTCAAGCTTTCTGTCTTTCGGGCCCTCTCTCAGCATTCTCAAATGTTCAGTGTCGCTCAGCACGGCTTCCTTGCTAATCCCCTCTCAGACGAGCCCTCAGATTGAGTCCCCTTGAGGGTAAGGGATTGAAACTGGACACTCCAGCCAGATCCAGATGGGCGCTCTGATAAAGGGCCGTGGCCGAGCCTTAACGTACGAGACTGGACCCTGGAATTTAGCGATTAGTAGCCAGACATGGCCTGTGGATCGAAATGCCTTCAGTATGGACGATAATACGACGATCTTTGGTCTTGAGGACTGAGTTTAAGCAGTGGTGGGCAGTAACGAAGTAAATGTAATGCGGTACTACTTCAACTCCGCTGCTTTTCAACGTCAGATTGTTTTTTACTCCACTACATTATGTGAGATCTCATTTCTTTTGGCTTATGTGTGCATAAAGCGTTACAAATGAAACCGAAAGAAGCGACAAGCGAGCACCAATCAGGGTATCACTTTGTTTTGAACTTGTTTTTGATCGAATTAATGACATTTTGTTAAAACATTTACATTTACATTTACAGCATTTAGCAGACGCACTTATCCAGAGCGATTTACAATTAATACACTCTTACAATCCACGCAATTGTGGGTTAAGGGCCTTGCTCAAGGACCCAACAGTGGCAGCTTGGCAGAGGTGGGATTTGAACCCTGGACCTTCTGGTCCAGAGTCCAGTACTTTACCCACTAGGCTACCACAGATGTGCATACCAAGAGTGACACTAGAGTCCTAGCCTAAATTAGTTGATGAAGAAGAGAATCTTGTTACAAAAATCATAATTAGAGCCATTATAAATATTGGTATTTTACTTGCGATACTTAATTCCATTTAAAAGCAAATACTTTCGTGCTGTTACTCAAGTGGAGGTCTAAAGGGAGGACGTCTACTTTTGCTAGAGTCATATTTTATTTTCAGTATCTCTACTTTACCTCACGTACATGGTTTGTGCACTTCGTCCAACACTTAACAGATACAAAATGCACAAAAAGGTCAAATGTAAGCCGAGTTTGAGTAGATATAAATGCATATATATAAATGGAGCGGCTGCGATTTAAGTTGTGTTCAAACTGAGTATCGCCCTTATAACTCTCGAACCGTGAGACCGTGTTAGGTCATCTGAATCAGAACAAAATGTCTTTCAAGTGTGCTTAACGTGATTCAAACGCTCACGCCGACTCAGTTATAAAAAACTCCTTTAACCTTAAGTGTTTATAGTGTTGTCATCAAAAATGACATTTTGATGATTTTCTAATGAAAAGGCATTATCCCGACCGCAAATTCATAAAAGTAAACATACCAAGCATGCCAATTCATTTCTTTAAAACTCCGCTGGGTTATCTGGAAAGGTTTCATTAAATGTAAGTTGTTTTCAGTCGGGAGGTGTGAGTCTGTAATTACCCATAAACAGGTCAGACATGCTACAGGGAAGAAAGCGGCGTAGAAATGTTAAAAGCGTCTACATGGGCGTGGTTTCCTTGAACGTACGGACAGGCCTGCAGGGGCACTCGGCCGTCAGAAGGGTCCATAACGCAGCAAACTGAAACGGATCAGCGGCAAACAGACTGACACAGAGAGAGACGGAGAGGCAGAGAGGAAGGGGGTGGGCTGCATCTTCTGAGAAATGTCAATTGCTCATTAGCACCTCGGGGCAAACTAGACAAAAGAAAATGATTGATTTTGCTGTTTGGCAATGTAAGACAAGGCAACAAATAGTCCGCCTGTCAAACAGCTTAATAAATGAGGGAAACAACAAACCATCTGAATAAGTCCTGAGGAACACTCGCTCAAACTGAAGCTTCTGGGTCTTGAGGACATGAAGCTTGTTTTTTTAAGCTTTGTTGTGGCACAGCATTTAATGCACTGAGCTGTAAACCAGAGCGTCCAAGGTCTTAACCCACAATTGCTGGGGATGAACAGTGGTGCTTGAAGTTTGTGAATATTTTTTATATTTCTGCATAAATATGACCTAAAACATCATCAGATTTTCACACAAGTCCTAAAAGTAGATAAAGAGAACCCAGTTACACAAATGAGACAAAATATTATACTTGCTCATTTATTTATTGAGGAAAATGATCCAATATTACATATTAGTGAGTGGCCAAAAGTATGTGACCCTTTGCTTTCAGTATCTGGTGTGACCCCCCTGTGCAGCAATAACTGCAGCTAAAAACGTTTCCTGGAGCTGTTGATCAGTCCTGCACACCGGCTTGGAGGAATTTTAGTCCATTCCTCCGTACAGAAACAGCTTTCAGCTCTGGGATGTTTGGTGGGTTTCCTCACATTAGCTGCTCGCTTCAGGTCCTTCCACAAACATTTCCATTGGATTAAGGTCAGGACTTGGCCATTCCAAAACATGAACTTTATTCTTCTGTAACCATTCTTTTGGTAGAACGGCTTGTGTGCTTAGGGTCGTTGTCTTGCTGCATGACCCACCTTCTCTTGAGATTCAGTTCATGGACAGATGTCCTGACATTTTCCTTTAGAATTCTCTGATATAATCAGAATTCATTGTTCCATCAATAATGGCAAGCCGTCCTGCCCAGATGCAGCAAAACAGGCCCAAACCATGATACCACCACCACCATGTTTCACAGATGGGATAAGGTTCTTATGCTGGAATGCAGTGTTTTCCTTTCTCCAAACATAACGCTTTTCTTTTAAACCAAAAAGTTCTATTTTGGTCTCATCCATCCACAAAACATTCTTCCAATAGCCTTCTGGCTCGTCCACGTGATCTTTAGCAAACTGCAGACGAGCAGCAATGTTCTTTTTGGAGAGCAGTGGCTTTCTCCTTGCAGAGCCCTGCCATGCACACCATTGTTGTTCAGTGTTCTTTCTGATGGTGGACTCATGAACATTAACATTAGCCAATGTGAGAGAGGCCCCTTCAGTTGCTTAGAAGTTACCCTGGGGTCCTGTGTGACCTCGCCAACTATTAACACACCTTGCTCTTGGAGTGATCTTTGTTGGTCGACCACTCCTGGGGAGGGTAACTATGGTCTTGAATTTCCTCCTTGGTACACCAATCTGTCTGACTGTGGATTGGTGGAGTCCAAACTCTTTAGAGATGATTTTGTAACCTTTTCCAACTGATGAGCATCAACAACTCTCTTCCTGAGGTCCTCAGAAATCTCCTTTGTTCATACCATGATACACTTCCACAAACATGTGCTTTGAAGAGCAGACTTTGATAGATCCCTGTTCTTTAAATAAAACATGGTGCCCACTCACACCTGATTGGCATCCCATTGATTGAAACACCCGACTCTAATTTCATCTTCAAATTAACTGCTAATTCTAGAGGTTCACATACTTTTGCCACTCACTAATATGTAATATTGGATCATTTTCCTCAATAAATAAATGACCAAGTATAATATTTGTATCGTATTTGTTTAACTGGGTTCTCTTTATCTACTTTTAGGACTTGTGTGAAAATCTGATGATGTTTTAGCTCATTTATGCAGAAATATAGAAAATTCTAAAGGGTTCACAAACTTTCCAGCACCACTGTAAGCCTGTATAAGACTGTCTGTTAAATTTGAGTTCGTTTATTGAATTTTAATCTTGACCACGATAAAGTTTGCAAGGTATTGTGCAAAGGTAAATGAGAAAAAGAAACCTAAATAAGTGTTTAGAATAAGAATGAAGGGCTGTAACAGTTCTGAGATTGTTTTGTAGAAGAATCCATGTAGGTGTGTGCAGCAGCGTTGCGTTTTAGTTGTTTATTCCAGCTTCAAACCCCACATCCATTGTGTTTTTCAGACGAGTAATTATCGTCTTGTTCTGTCTGGCTAGGAACAATGCTTGGGCTTAAACGCAAACACGTCCCACATGTCACGCGGAGACATTTTATGTTCCGTAAACAACAGTGCAGGAGTCGATCCTTCAATTAAACCGGCATTCATGAAGACGTTTGGCGAACCGCGATTGTGATTCGATTAAAGGCGCGGTGTTTGTGAATGTGCAGCCTTTGCTGACAGTTTGAATTTGTACAGTGTTTATAGCCCTGTCATTGTTGTACAACAATGTGGTATTTGTGTGTGTGTGTGTGTGTTAAAGCTCCTAGTAAAGTACCATATACTTTTCGTGATTACTTCTCATGTGATCTTAATTGCATGTAGCACACCATAACCACAACCGATTTGTATGTATGGTTGTTTGACAGAGTTTGCAAAGACAAAGCTGGTTTTGCCTCCACACCCATCATTCCACAATCGATTAGATTAAAAGCAACTTTTAAGACGTTGTTGTCGTCTCGTTTTCTCTGCTTGTCTGTTGTTTAGCTTTTAAAGTGGTACAGATGCATTTATCTAGATAGAGCGTACCATGTGGTGAGACCTTCTGTTAAAATATGTGTAATAACAAAACAATAATGGATCATAAAATCAAAAGTAATGTATAAAGACTCAAATATTTACCAGAACAAAACCTTTTTAATGCAGAATACTCATTTCGTTGGGTACTTTTATTAGAAATGGCATGTCCAGGCCTGCTATCGAACCGCAGTTACCCCTGACTCCGCTGTGTTTATGTGATGGAATCTGCTGTCCTAAATGATCTACAGTTTACGTAAAATCCCAGTGTTACGTAAATTTGTACGTACGTTTTGATAGCCCTATGAGGTCATGCTGTGGTCATAACATTTATCATGAGATTTTACACCAACTTGAAATGATTTATGAACAGTGTATTCCAGTTTTAAAAAATCAAAATAGAACCCTTTTCACTAATGACCTTTGGTCCTCATTATGCATTATGCGATATATAATCTGCAGATGCTTGTAAGAGAACTTTAACTCCTTAAATAAGAGCGAATACCGAAATTACAGATGAAATGAATTAATGAAATGATCTACAAAGCAGAGGTACTAATAAAACACATAAATATGAATATATTGTGTGCATAAACAATAAATAATTTAACACTTAGAAATGAGGCGGCCTAATGTCATGTGTTGTACAATGAATGGCTATTGAATATTAATTGTATATACTAAATAATTGAGCAAACAATCCATTTACAGCGGGATAATTTAGCGTCACCATCGACTGTGGTCTCGTTCTTGGCCTTGGTTTTAATTTTAGGACGACACGTAAACAAAATGATGCAAAATCAATAAGGTAATATAACAGATAAACCAGGCTTGACGCAGTGGGTTGGTTTGCGGATTGTAAACAGGATAGAATTGTTTAAAGGACACAATACGTCACAATAATCTGCGTAATGCCGCACCTGCTACGAGGAGTTCAAAGACAGAGCAGGCGACAGCAGAGCCGAGTCAAACACACGGAGCTTGAGTATTGGAAGTGAATCCCTTATTGATATTGATACAGTCGGTCGGTGCCCCCTTGGCATGTTGGAGTATTCACATGGCACTGCTGCTAATGATAAAACAACAACCCGTGTCATCCAGTTGGAGACGCTTTAATTGCTTGTCAGATTAATAGGTTTACACAGCAGATCCTGGCCTGATAGCACAGCAAACATGTGCTTTGGAACATTTTATTGTTAACTGATAAATATTAGTCCAAGACCGTAGTGTGATCAGATCTCGAGGAACGATTTGCTTAATTACACAGCAGTGTGTTAAATGCTTTTGAGCACGACGGTCCGTAATAGTCGTTTGCACTGGAGCAGATCCTGCAGACGTATTTCTTAGTCTGGACCAAATTTGTGTTTATAAAATGCTTGCCGACTCAAAATTTGACGCAGTGAACACGTAAGATGTCAGATGGTAAATAAATAACATGAGGCCTAATTCAAATGCAAATATTCCTCCTTACAGGAGAGTAATATCCAATACATGGATAAAAGCTACAACAAAAGGCAAGGATACCACCCCGCTGATTATTATTAGTGATTTGATTTTCTATAAGCACAGCTCTAACCTGGACTTTCTTGAACGATCCATGTGAGTTCAATATATATGTGCCAAGTAGATCACATGCCCTGTTTTCTGAGTATCCTGAGATCCCCAAGTGCACCATATAACCAATGCACACTCAAATAGATACGTACACTACTGTGCAAAAGTCTTTGGCCACCATTGGATTTGTTTTAGCAATGCGACAATGGCCATATATAAAGTATTGCCGATGATTGGACCCAAAAACTTGGATTTGTCGCTCCATAATCCTCTTTTCCACTGATCTTCATCCCAATCTTTGTGAGCTTTGATATATCTTAGCCTTTCCCCCCGTTCCCCTTCTGAAAATGTGGTTTCTTAGCTGCTGCCTTTCTAAAAAGAATTCTTGATCAATTCTTCAGGCTGTAAAAGGGTCAACTTGGCATCTTGTTTTTTAACAATGTGTGAAAGTATTTTGTGGTTGTATTCTAATAAAGAAACTGGTCAATATTTGTATGTGGGCATCATGCCATTGCTAAAACAATATTATATCTAATCTAATATTGGCCTAAGACTTTTGCACAGTGTTGTATGTTCCAGCTATAATAACGCCAAGTGGCACCTCGGTAGATCACGTGCACTTTAATACTGGAATCCTGGAGATCTTAGGTTCGAGTGCACCTTATGCACAATCAAATGGATATGTATATATTTATTTACTTGTATGGGGCTATAGTGGTGAAGGGATGGTCCAGGGTTCAAATGCTCTATCCATTGTAAGGAGTGTAAGGAGTGTGATAGTGATATTTTGCGCATATTCACAGTACAAAATGGATGTTATGGCACTTTTTTGTGTCTGTATGTGGATGCTTGCTTTGGCCACCAAACCAGTAAGACCATGACACTGTGGCTGGAGTTATAACCTCTGGAGCTTTATGCCTTCTGGTGAGGAGGCAGTAAATCCAATGCTGTTATAACAAAGGGAAAGAAACCTGTTGTAATAAAGGGTGAGTGTTGCTGGAGTAAAGCACACCAGGTGGTGCTGTTACTGGGTGCTTAACACAACCCACAGCTCCATGCTTGATGCCATTCAAAATACAACAGAATGTAATGAACCTTTTTTTAATCAATTAGACCAACGTGAGCAGCTGATTTCAAACTGCTTAGGTTTAAAAGTAAAGCCTTTGAGGCTCGGGACCCAGGTGAAAAGCCGCGGTCGGCCCCCTCGCATCCCCCTTTCCCCCTTTCCGTGTACGTACAACATTCACCCAAGCATTTAATTCAACAAATCCACACTCGTGATACGTCAGGAATGGCTCTCGGGTTAGTTCAATTTGTAGCAAGCGATCCTTATGTGATCAAAGCCCGGGGAACCCTGGCCAACATGCGGCTCAAATTAGCCTAACACCAAAGTCTCGGGCGCTTGGATACTCCGTTTGGAATGCCTTCGCAGAAGAGAGAATTCCTTCACACATATGGTTCCAATAAGAGCGGATGCCAGGCTCTCTGCTTTAATGGCCTGACACTCTCGACTCCCTGAAAGTTCTCGTGCCGTCACCCGCAAAACTGTGTAGGCTTTTTTTTAAGGACTCGATTCCCTCGTTAGGCCCAGAGGTCGTACGCCTGGCGCTGGGGTTGCACCGCTTCGCCGTTTGCTTGTGTATCCGACGCTGGAATGCTACACTGTGGTCTGCCAGAGTTACTGATACTTTCAAAATGACTCAGTGTTTAGAGCTAAGCTCATTTCATGGTTTAGACTCCGTTATGGTAGCCAGACACATTCTCGTTTGTTTGCGAATGTGTTTCTGAGTGATGATGTGTTTGCGCGCGCTCTCGCGTACCTCGCCGTCCTCACATCTGCCGGGCATGTGCGTCTTTGCGAACACGCCGCATTATGCCGGTCACATCCAAGCCAGGGCTCGAGCGTCTCCGAAACACATGCGACCAGTCTCCCAAAAGCGGTCGCCTACTGACGCTGTCCAGCTGAAAAGACTTAGGGCGAATATAGCTTTGGCCCACGCCTGGAATGTTGGGATAAAATAAAAGAAATCGAAATGGGAAAGAGCTGAGATCTGCATCCTATCACAATACCGTCATCTGATAAACCATGTGTTACATGAATGCGACTCGGCTCCTCTCGCACCGCACAAATATATCTAATATTACTCGCTCAAATCCCCAGATCCCAGAATGCGCCCGGATTTCACAGCTGGATTGACTTTAGGAGTCTCAGGAGAGTGGAAAATATGACATTTTTTTACACTGGGTTTGCACTTTTGTCACAAAAAGCGTAACAATCGGAAAAGTAGGAGCAGCAAAGCAAGGAGCTCACATGACTATTTCTGATGCGCCGCAATTAGCCCGGTCCCTGCAGAGACGGCTGCTGAGAGAGTAAGAGAGTACAATCTAACAGGCTCCTGCAGAAATTCGAGTGCATCTTGTTTGAGTTTCGAAGATATTCATTTTCTCCACCGCGCTAATTTTCATGTGCGATACACGTTCCCCGTTCCGAGCCATCTGCGCCTAGAGTTTGACCTCCACTGTTAACAAGCCTGCTAAACCAGTTAAAAGAAGAAACAGGCCTGTCCGTGACCATAAATATGCTCCATCGACTTCAAACAGCCCGGGCCTCCGTTAAGTATTCGCAGAACAAGCTAATTTATGCATAAAGTGACTTTCGTCATGTATCCGAAATCAAAGCCCGACTTTTACAACCTGCGCCGTGAGAAGAACCAGAAGCTCAGAGTTAGCAAGTGAGGCACTTTCACTCTCGGCCCTCTCTCTCTTGCTCTCTCTCGCTCTCGCGCCGTAAGGCTGCGGGGTTAATCTGAGGCATAAAGGTTACAATGTATGTCTTGTGAGTAATGATGGGCTGATGTGTGTGGAGATGGTGTGACAGTGTGCAGTCGTTAACCTCTGCTCTCGGCAGACAGCGCCGTTAGCCATGCTGCCGATGGGACAGCTCTTCCTCGACGCGGGTGATTTATGGCCCGGCCCGGCCGGTGCGCGGCGCGGTCTGCCACGACCGGCTTCCGCTTTTCCTCCCACACCGAGACCTCACGAGCACCTGCAGCGGCCTGCAAAATCTGTTTGCCTACAGCTGTGACAGTTTGGCTGTAGTACAAGCGATACGATGAGTGCCTTTGCACCCCCTGTGCCATCCCTGGCGCCATGTCGGACCACCCATCCTTCATACGCAGGCCCCTTTCTGTGGATTCGAACCCACACTCCCAAGACACTGCTGTGTTCACCGGTCGGAACCAGCAGGTCCATCCTGGCTGGAAAGCACCAACAGGCTGGAACCCATCTTAGAGAATGTTGTCCCCGTGAAGTTCATGGTGCCAGCTGTACTGTTTTCGTGGCAGGGCAAGACGTGTTCCTACTACATTTCCCATACTGCCTTTGCGCTGTCGTGCGAACCCGTTCTGCATAAATACCAGCTAAAGCAGCAGCCGACTTTCTAAAAGATCTAAAGTTGATCAATTTTACTGAATTAATTTAAACAATCTTATATTGCTTATCTGTGAGTGGCAAAAATATCAAATGCATCTCCTGCTCTCGGACCATCTTTCAAAAAAAACCCTCAGTCCATCCCAGGGCTTAGGTAGGGGTTGTTGTTTCACCCTATGCCAACATTGCAGCTGGCATTCAGTGCAGCGATGGGCCAGCAGAAGCAACTTATCCCATGTGTCCATCAAGGGTGATTTATGAGTCTTACTGCTTTCAGAACAGGATTTCTGGCAGTACGTCTGGTCTTGAGGAAACCTTTGTTTTTCTCCTTGCTTTTTTTTGAGTAGACATTGTGACACAAAACTGTGTCATTGTGCTTGCCCATTTGAAATCTGCGCTGGATGCCAGCGAGAACCAACCAGAGAAATCAAGGAAATCCTTTTTAAACACTGAGCTTTACTGCGCCGAACCGAATTTCACCGTGTGCCACATCCTCATCGGAGGCTCTGGATGCAACTACGGTTTGAGGCTGCGAGTTTAACAAAAAAAAAAGTATGGAGTGAGTGGCGTCCGAAATGCAAAGCATATGTGCGCAGACGCTTTATGGCATGATGTGTTTTGCACGTGAGGGTGAGAGAAAAGACAGGGGGAACAAAAGAGGGACCGAAACAAAAAAGAAGAAAGGGATTGCAAGAAAGTCTATGAAGTGTCGAGCCGTTACCCTCTGCAGTGACCCTGCGACTTTTTGTTGACACTTTCTGGACCGAGGCCCTTGAACACCAAAAAGGGCCAAAGAGAAAGAGAAGGAGAAGGAATGCTGGTTGTGATGGATGGAGGGGTGTCCTGTTACATTTGGGGGGGGTACAGCTGTGACAAGCTGCTAAGTACACCCAAACAAGCCGCCCTGCATCAGAGGGACGTAACCGAGAGGCTTAACAGCGTCAGGTCCAACACACACACACACACACACACAGTCCAGCATGCAGTGAAATAAAGGAGGAAAAACTGGGCTGGAAATGATTCCACCGGGACTGTGCAGCTCCGATATTTTTCTCTCGAGTGTTTGAAATTAGAGAAAGCGTGAAAACCTAAAACGTATTACCGAAGGGTATCTGGGATATGAATGACTATTGGTCTCCCGTGTCTAGCGCGGGCTCTACCGATGGGCCTCAAAGTGATGCCAGATTGGAACAAGTTGAATAAATCCTCTTTAAAATACTCCAACGACCACATTCATGTTTAGCAGTGACGGTTTTTCGTTTAATCACCAGACAGTTCCTTGTAAGAAAGCACAGCGGGTACAAATCAAATTATTTGTCGATATATTATAAATCTACCCGCATGGAACGTAAAAAGAATTACATGTGGCATTTGTTTCAGGAAAGCAAAAGCGTGGGTGTATCCGTCCACTCGCAACAATCAAAAGCACAAAGCACATTTTCTCCCCCCTCTTCTTTTTAAGATTCAAAAGAAAGACGATTTACCACGATCCTTTTGAACCTGACCTCATTTGAGCAGGGCAGCGCCTGATATTTAGCAGGATTATTGAGGATGTCAAGAAGAATCCGCGAACATCGGCCAATAAATTTGGCAGATTTAGAACAGACACGGCGCATCACCAGGAACGCAAACTGTTAGTATCTTAACGTTTTATCTTTATATCCTTGTTTTTGTTTTTGCTTGCGATAGTGGCAAATCTTCGGTGGAACCTAGCTTGTTCGTCTACTGTTAGGCGTCGCTACACCGGCTCATCCTGATTAGCAGGGCTGCTAAGCAGTGAGCTAAATTTTTGTATGATTTATTCGGACGGCAAAAAATGCGACGTTGTATTATTCGCCCTCTGTCCGATTTTTGCAAGCTTTCACCAGCGACAAAACTCACAGATTAGTCGGCGTTGCTTCTGCACATCATGAAGCAGCTCCTGTATTTTCAGTCTGCCTCTCCGCTGGTTTCATACCCGGCACAAGACTGAAAAATCATAGTGTTTTATTTCGTCTTCTGTTGTTCCCTGTCCTCCTCGGAACCGCAGAGCCGTTTTACTCACTTACAAAATGTTAGATTATAAATGTTATAACAGTAATATTAGTAATAATTAATGTAGTGCTCCCAGCTGGAAAGCATGGGTCGGGGCATCCATCTTAGAGAGTGTTGCGCCTATCAAGTCCATGGCACCACTTTGCTGAGTTTGGTGAGCAAGAAATAATAGTAGAGCTGCTACTGTAGTCATGTTTTGGGCGTGTATATACTTTTGGGCATGTAGTACAGTACAGCCCATCTTCACTCCAGTGCCAGGACGCGGTATTGTCGAGTGTCCCCATCCACCATGTGTGCGGGTTACGGAGCGATCCCTCTTCCTGTACTCCACACTTCACACTTGCTTGAGCAGGACACAAAACAAAGGCATCCTTTATACCGGTAACAACATCATCACCCCCTCCCCACACACACACACACACACACACAACCTTTAGCACCACCGGCCATATCTCTGAGTCACAACAAAACCCCCCCGAAACGAACCAATAACACACACGCCGCCCCCCAGAGGAGGTGCGACTCCGGGGCCTGAGGGAGGAAATGGCTTTACATCACGGGCCCGCTGTGTTATTTTTCCGCGTCGCTACGTGCTGTTCGCGGATTGTTTTGTTTCGGGGGCCGAGCAGAGGTGATAGAGGAGGACAGAAGGATATCCAGGCTGAACGGTAGCTCGGGTTTGAAGTGTGCCAGGATCCTGCTGAGCTTGCTGACCCTCGCTCAGCGTCGAGAATGGCGCTGACGTCACGCACCCAGCCGAGCGGTGTCACGGTGCGAGCTCAACACAATGCAGGGCCGGTCGAGGGTGGACGTGTTTTGCTAAGGTCAGGTGTTATTTGTCATGCGGGGTTCCTCTTGGAGCGGGCTCTAAATATAGCCCGGTTCCGCTACAGAGGATACGCTATTGTAGGCAATTCATTCGTTTTGGGTAACGGCTTCATCCCGCTCCAGGGACACGGGTCGGATTCGAGGCCTGACTGTGTGCCGTTTGGAACCCTGCCTAAGGATGCCCAGGTCATGATCTGGATTAAGGATGGGATGAAAATGAATACACACTGGGTCTAGAGCCTATCCCAGTACCAATGGGCGTGCCAGGTCATTGCACCTCTCACACTGTCAGCCATTGCACGAGCTGTGCTACGTCACCCCTTCAGAATCAATCCACTGATTAATATTTTATGTACAGACCGAATCTGGCCTGTGTATCACAACGAACACCGTGTTTTGAAATATGTTCCGTCTTGGCTGAATTAAAGTGACAGCCCATGAGACAGGTATTATAGGAAACATGCCCCATATGTAAAGGATTTTCATAAATTTGACACAGGGCATGCAAGTCATGCACATTTGATTTCTTTTCGATATACATGCCATAGTCTGTCGGTCTCCATTCTCTTCCTCTCTATAGCTTGGCTTGAAAGAGTGGGGCGGGGGGGAGAGGGGCCGTTCGGAAAACGTTTCCACAGTGACCGGCCAGATGTGTGAGCACAGGCACGGGAGGGAGATTCAGCTCGGTGCTGTGCTAGCATGAACCGGATCCAGGGTCTGAATAAAGTTACCGGCCGTATGCCCGCTTGCTCGTTAGCTTCGGTTTCTCTGGAGACTGTTCTGACTCGGTTGATGTGTTTAGAGACCTTTTAGGCGGATGGCATTCCGTTGCTCATTTGTGAGTCTATGTACCTGTCCTATTGTAAGTAGTACTGCTTTGATTACTCTCTCTCACCTATAAGTGTACAAACTAGTTCACATTCACTCGTCGGGTCTCTGTTTCATCCATCTAATACTGTCTATCGATGCATGTTTGGCTTCCAAAAACAAAAGGTCCATCCTCTGACGTGTTACGGCTTTAACCCAGACAGGATTCTATTCTATTTTCTATAATTATTAGTATATATGTTTCCTGTCTCTGACACGTCTGTGTGACGTTTGCACGCGGTCGTGTTGTGGTAATACCCTTTAAATTTACATTACAGTACCATAAACAAAAAAGTATTTAGTCAGCCACTGATTGTGCAAGCTCTCCTACTTAGAAAGATGAGAAAGGTCTGTAATTTCATCATAGCTACACTATGAGAGACAAAATGAGAAGGTAACAAGTGGAGGACAGAAGAGCTTCTTAAAGAAGAAGTTACAGGTCTGTGAGAGCCAGAAATCTTGCTTGTTTGTGGCTGACCAAATACTTATTTTCCACCATGATTTACAATTAAATTGTCTAAGGATTTTTTTCTCATTGTGTCTCTCATAGTTGAAGTGTAGCTATGATGAAAATTACAGACCTCTCTCATCTTTCTAAGTAGGAGAACTTGCACAGTCAGTGGCTGACTAAATACTTTTTCGCCAGTCAGTGGTAATGTCCAGTCAGTGACCTGTTTCACAAAACATAATGCGGTTGTTAAATGGTGCACACCTATAGCTGGATGTTTGGGGTGTAACCAATGATTTAAAGAGTCTGAGATACAATAATACTGAAGCTAAACTGTATGCAGCACACCTAGTTGGTGTCACGCTGAGGACTGGGAGTCCTCTGATGGGGCACAAGATCCAGAAGAAGTTTTAGTTTGGGAACCACATACATGGACTGCAATAAGCATCATGTATGCATAACGTATTTTCCAGCACTTCTGTGAAATGTTATGGGACTAGACGATCAGCACCTGGCTACCTAGTCTGTTGTTTTGTGGGCAGTCCAATGGTTGTGATAAAGAGGAGCCTCTCAGAAGCTCTTCTGTTGAGATAAACCAAGCTTATGTTTGTGTCTCTGTTCCCATAAAAGCTTTGTCACAAAGTACACCGATTTCTGGGCTACACTTTTGTTTTTCACAGCATTACGATCATAGGAAAACAAACAGGACTTGTTTGAGTGTCAAACTTTTCTCCTCTTCTTGAACTGAGTGAGGCTTAAAAAAAAGAAAGAGGAAAAATAAAAGCTTTGGCACTTGCCTGTTCCTCGGTTATTAATTTGATTTAATTTGGAAAACATCTCCAGTAAGTTTTCCCACTGAAGTCTTTGAAGTGACAATGCTAAATAATAAAAACCAATTAAATATAAATCACAGAAGCAGTGTCGGCATTCATGTTATTCCTGTTTGATTTCCAGAGCATATTTGATCAATCTCTTTGGCTCATTTTCCTCCATAGGCCTCATCTGCTTCAGCTAAATACTCTCTCTCTCTGCTCGGCTCGCTCTCGTTGTAACTCATTGTTGTTATTCCCAGCCAATCTACTTCCTCAAGCACGTAATGCATGCAGTAAATTATTCAGACCAAATTAATTTTACAGCACCTTGTTTCCACTAAGCATTGCCAACATCTGTTGTCAAGTCACAAGTTTACCTTGTTGGCCATTACTTTCCACAATGACTGAAATGTTTTATTAAGCTCCCAGGGGAGGGCCTTGCAGATCAGGCAGAATCATCACTACTTAGCAGCCCCCCTCCTCTCCGAACTTCCCCAATCAAAGCTTGGCTGCCTGTTCGGTAACCAGTCCAATATTCCGTTAATGCAGCTGAGCTATTGGACGGAACGGCCATGTCAGGAAATCACACTCTCGGATGAAGCATGTTTGAGGGTGACGTAGTGCTGCGCTGCTTTCTATTCAGGCCAATCCAAGTCTCCGTGCTATTGTTTCTTTAATAACGCTAATTGCCTGTGTTGAAAGCTTCTTGCTGAGCTTTGAAAACACACCAGGCAGGGCTGATTTATACACAGAAATGGATTCGCATTCGTTTCGCAATGCATTTCATTTACAATACAAGTCAGCTAGGCTTCACGTCTAGTATTGTGGCACTAATATGACCAGGATGTGCAGGACGATCCCCGGGAGTCACTTGCTCTGCTAACATATTTCCTTTCTGTTGATGTTCAGAATGTATGCAGTGCAGGACGTTGCCCGGAGTGGCGAATCAAGGCAGCCGGACCTCATAAAGGCATGACAGATGTATTGAAAGAGAAAAATCATATGTTTAGCATAAGCATGTTCAGACTCTGTTATATAAAGCTGTAAGACAAAGGGATGAGGGTTCATACAGTTTTTAGGTTATGTCATTCTTTTACTCTATTGTCTTATGTGCTAATAGTTTATTATATTTTTTAATATCTCTAATGTATTACTCTACGTATTATTATAGTATTTTAAGTATTATATATATTTCAACGATCACTATAAACTTAAATAGATCATTAGATCATTCTTTCTTTTTGAGTCTTGGTCCTCCCAAGGTTTCTTTAATATAACGTTTCCTTGCCACTGTCGCCCTAGGCTTGCTCTTGGCCTTAGATAATAGAAGATAATCTAAAACGATAACCCTGCTTTCAGACAATGCTCTGTTGTAAAAAGCCGTAGAAATGATCTGACTTTAATCGACTTGACAGTTGTTTTGCATGTAATATTTTGCCATTTTCTCGTGAAATATCCTTTATATTTACGCATGTCACTATGGTCAATGTTTCTGTCGAGCAGTGACCTGTTTCACAGAGCGTAATGCGGACGTTTGGTGCACATACCTGGAGTTACCTGCAGTACGGGTCGGTCATGTTACAGATCGGCCTGCTCCGTGCACCTTTGGCCGCCAGCGTGACTGATTCTGTGCGTTAAAGTAAGAGCCGATGGTTTCTCTGTTTTATAAATGATTAGAGGTTATCACTGAGATCCACGGAGCATGAACACTGTACTTTGTTATATGGGCTCGATCAAAAACAAGCGGATGGAGAGCGATAAACACAGACAGAATAAGGAGAGCAAATGATGAGTGTGACCTTCAGTGCCTCCTACATCACACATTACTGTAGTATGATATCCTGCTTCGGATTTATAAGCTACATCAAACTGATTGTGTTATTAGAGGTAATGACACGTGGGCAGAATGCAGGTACACACACACACACACACACACACGTGTGCATAAAATGCGAGAGCTAACGACGCGCTTTTCTCGGGTCAAGCCGCCTCTCCTCTGACTAATTCATAACATGCTTTACTCCAAGGTATTGCACAATCTCATTATCATTAGAATTTTGCATATTTAACTACAGTTTTTAATTAGACGCTATTTTATTATTCATGCCCATAATCCGAGGCGTGCGCCGGCTACCAAAGCAGCTAGCAAAACGAAGACAGAGCTCGGATCGAGAAAAGGAAGGAAAAAAAGACAAGGGCTCGTGCTTTGTGCAGTTCGCAGTCCTTAAGTGGCAAATGATGGGACTCACCGTTCAGCTAAAGGCTCTTTTAATTTAGCTAATAGCAATCATGTTGCGTACCATCCTGCATCCGCTCAGCTGTCTCACATTGTGTGTGTGTGAGTGTGTGCCTGTGGGTAAGGGTTATGTATCAGTGTGAGGACCGAACGTCCGCCTTGTAGCATGTAGGGATTCATAAGGAACATTCTGTTTGGTTTTACCTTAACTATAGCTTTGATTAAAACAAAAACAAACCAAAGAGTAAAAATATTTGTTTTAGGTTATTGAGGTTGTTCTTAGGCGCAGCATTAATATATAGTAACATCACGTCAAATGGAAAGTCCTCACAATGATAGAAAGACAAATGTCTGTGTGTGTGTGAGTGTGTGTGTGAATATGCATGTGTTTGGCTCATGTGTACAGCATGTGTGTGCCGCGCTATGGCTCCTTGATGTATTATTAAAATTGGAAATGCACCTCCCGGGACGGCATCTAGTTATATGCTTTCATTTACTGAATAAACCAAGCGTTGTTTTCATCTTCACACAGGATTGTTAATGGTGTGGCTGATGAGAGGGGAGGGACTATGTGTGTCTGCGTGTGTGTGTGTGTGTGTGTGTGTGTGTGTAGGTTAGCGTTGTCGTTCGCTTTTTATCAGTCCGGCTCTTTCATTATGCACGCTGAATAGCCAAGCTGCTGAACTTCTTTTAGGTTTTCAATTAGTCATTTGACTGAGCACATCTGTCGCTGGCATCCTTCCAGATTCTGGACCGATCCGGTCACGTGACTCACTAACGAATATTGAAAACGTTAGATTGAGAGCGACCGCGCCAAACAGGAAAGCCCTGTCATGTGAAATGCGCTATTTAGGACCGTTTAGGAAAGATGACATGACCGAAAGTATGCGAAGACCCAGCATTACATCCATATGTTTTCGGTGAACATCTAATTCCAAAATGGGCATTCGGGCTTCCCCCCTTGCACTGGCAAATTTTGGAACATGACTGCTGAGATTTGCTTCCATTCGGCTGTCAGAGCATTAGGTCAGGACGGCCATGCGGTTCATCTCAGGATGGTGCAGGCCAGTCAGATCATTGTATCCCAAATTACCACAAGATCCCACTAGAGTACTGAAATAAAGCTTTGTTTTTCTCATGCTCTTAAACTCCCGCCTCTGCTCGCGTATCCGCAGCTTTGATGGCTGTTTACGGCCAGAGCTGAAAGACTCATTTTAATTTCCTATTATAATTCATAATACCTCAGTCACTGAAATGAAACAAATGGCGCTTACCTGTACTACAGCCATCACATCGTTACTCAGACCACAGCAAACGCAGTAACTCCCTCGATCCTCCGGCTGACTGAGCATGCCATGCCATCAAAACTTTCCCACCGAGGACACGAGATCCTACTGTGACTCCCCGTCCTGGACTGTTTTAGTTTAGTTTAATTCTTACGTATAACATCTAAGCCACCCAAGCAGGTCGGCTTCCAAGGTTTCCTAGGGGTTTTCCTTGCCACTGTCGCCCTAGGCTTGCTCAGTTTGGGATTAGGCTTAGATAATAGAAGATAACCTAAACGTGTTAAGCTGCTTTGAGGCAATGCTACATTTGTAAAAACCTCTAAAGAAAAAACAAAAACAAAGCAAATACTGATTGTAGACTAAAGATCAAGGAGCGCTGTCCGCCATCGCTGGGGGTTCATCCTTGGACCTTCAGGTCGTTCTGCGCCCTGAAACACCTCATACTTCGTTGTGGATGGTTCAAGGTGTTGTCCTGGCCTCCCAATTCCAATTTCAGTCTGTGGGATGTGCTGAACAAACAGGTCCAGTCCATATAGGCGCCACCTCGCTACTTACAGTACAGAATCTGTTGCCAGTGTCTTGGTGGACACCTTCAGAGGTCTTGTGGAGTCCGTTGTGGCATGACCTAGACCATATTAGGCAGGTGGTTTAATGTTACCCAGCCTGACCCTCCTGCCAACGTGGGCCCCGGAGGACCTGTGAGTGATATCACCGTTCCTACAGCGCCATCGAGTTTATGAGATGAAGGAGAGGCTTTGCTATTAAATCAGATCCAATAATCTGCTCCGTTTAATAAATCCAAGCTGGCACAAGTGGGACGAAGGCGGCGGTTAACGCGGACGGAAGTAATACTTTACTCAGGACGGAGGGTTCGCACCGCGCCCCGTCAAACACGATCAGCTCGATCAGCGTAACTCACTCAGAGTCGACCGGCCCTTGAGGCGTTTATTAAAGTTTTAACAAGACTCCCAGCATGACAGGTTCATCAGCTATTCAAAGTGTTCGTGCCCATCCGTCTGCGGGACGGGGAGCGTTAATAACCCCGAGCGTATGTTTTCCTCGGTGCCGCGCGATGACCTTCCCGCTCTCAGGGCCGCCCACGACGTCCGATGAGGTTTTTTTAAGGGCGAATAAATATCGGCGCGCGGAGCCATCCATCACGCGTTATTATCGCGATTGTTTTTTATGTCTGAACTATAAACAAACACTTGATTATGAAGTGCGGGGGATAAATCTGGGAGCGGAGGCTTCGGGAGGCGACCGGCAGTCACCTCGATTAACGAGGCAGGCGCAGACTAAATCTCCGCCTCTCTCTTTACGGCTTGTTTTAAGAGTTTGATGGGGAAGATGACCTGCGTTCTGAACTTTTAAACTTTTACCGCGTACGCCAGGACGCCCTTGGGTATCACTTTCGGCTGTTTTTATTAAAGAGTTCGACCTCAGCTCTTATCATCTTGGTCGTCTGTAACATCCTAAACAGGGCTGTCCTGTCAGTGCGGGTGGAGGCTTTTATAGGAGCTCCACCACCTCTAGCTTGTGTGTGGTGATTGGTATGTTCTTTCACTGAAGGTATTTCTGCAGCCCGCACGCAAACGCATAGCTCATCAAAGAGAAAGGAAACGGCTAATCAGCAGCCAGTGACGTCAAACTGCCATGCAGAACCCAGCTGAGGGAAACGGAGGCTTTGCTTTTAAGTGACGCTGACATACCTAAGTCAGTGCCCCCACCGCGACGGACAGGAAGGATATAATACCAGTAAACAAGCTGTCTTACCCTCTCAACCAGACGGAAATGGAGGTTATGGGGGTGTGTGTGCATGCGTTTAGACAAATAAGGAAATGAAATGCTCTTTCTGTTCGGCGGTCGTAATGAAAGCCGCTGTGTGGCGCGGCATTTAGCGAGCCGATAAATCTCTCAGGATCTGTGATGCACGCATTCTAATAAAGACCTAATGAATAGTAAACGCGGCGTCGGGTAAAAGAGCGTCATATTTCTAGCAGTTCTGGGGAGACTAATGACGGATAGGAAGGCTCGATGGTTATTATTTCTTACGTTACGTTTGCATGCGAGAGCGAATGTTTTATAAAGCTAATCGATCTTACTCTGCGTTCCTTGGGAATCAGACCTAACCTGGGATTTGTTGTCCTGTCCGCATTTATGAACGTAATTCAGAATTCTTGGGCGTACAGCTATGCCGGGGGGTTGCGTCACAGACCTTGGCACTGCGACGAAGCCCGGGTAAGGTTACCAAAGCCTAAGCTCTTTCAAGCCACCAGTTAAATCCTTCAAAACTTTAGGTTCTACTCCCAGTATCACCAAGAGCTGTTTCCTAAATCTCAGCGCTCTTCTGGTGGGTCTCCAGATGCCACGTGACCAGGCCGGAAGTGCCCCTGCCTTCCAGAAGAGCGAACCATAATGCAACTTAGCTCAGTAAGCGGATTTCTCATAGCATGTATTTCTCAGTCTGAGCATGCACGTGTGCCTAACCAACACGGTTGCCAGGTCAACTCATTCTAAACACTTTGCTCTATTTGGGCTCTTTTTACATTGACTGTGGTGTTTTGTTTCTCGCTGGATCTAGCAAGCCTGGAATTAAAGGCAGCAAAACGGCTACAACATCTGAAAGGCAGTATATAATCGAGAAAACGATTCATTTTTATTATTTCACATTAAAGTTTGACGTTTATCCCACATCTTTCTGTGAGATTCCTGTCTGGTTGCAGAGCAGAAATACGATTATTAACTAAGTCACGATAAATTCTGATTTTCTGCATTAGTAAGTGCATGTAAACACACTCGTTGCTGAATAGAACCTCTTACAGTATGCAGAGCTTTGTTTTCTCGGTTTTAAACCAGCTCCAGATTTCCTAATGTACAGTTAAATACGACTGATTTTGTGTAAGCCTACACTACTTACACAAACCCAGGACACTAATATAGTAGCTTTTGTTTGCTGACTTGTCCTGGCCTCTTCTTTCATCGGGTATTCTGCAACGCGGTCACCGAGACCAATAACCAACTATAACTCTGTCCAAATAAATAAATCCGTCGGCACACAATGGGCTACGTGTCAGAAATAGCAGGACTGGTCACCAAATTTGCAGTTTAACAAGACTACTCGGATACATGTGTAGAGGATTTAGCCGATTATAAGAGGGGGATAAACAATGGCTTTAACAATGGCTGCCAAAAATAAAAAAGGAACAAAAATAAAAGGAAAATAGATGGGGGGGTGAGGAGGCCTTTTAATGGAACCACTTATGAGGAAAATGTAGTACTGTGGTGCGATGATGCCAGTAATAACACCGAGGCATGCATGTCTTCACTTTATTCCGTATATGGTGCCCCTCTCTCGCTCTCTAACTCTCATTTCTCGCAGACAGACAGACCAGCCCTGTTCAGCTGGTTTTCTTTTCTTGAGAAGGTCAGTAGTCTGATCTTTCCAGCTTTAACATGCTTCAGATTTCTTAATTAGAGTCAAAACGGGTGAAAATCGGCCTGAACGTGACGTGAAAGGGACACCAGAACCCAGGAACGTATCTGTACCGTCTCTGGCTCCCTCCTTTCAGTCCAAGCTCTGTTTAATGAGAAATAATCCCAACAACATCCATCCGTTCCTGTGCTTTCTCTGAAACTGGAGTTCTAGAGCATCCTGTTAAAAACTGGCAATTAACTCCAGTAAGTCATTACTTCGTGGCTGTGTTTGTTTACTGCATTTGCACCGAGCAAGATTCATCACAAATAAGGTCAGGAAAAGCTTCAACTGCAGCCTCCATCACCCTGCCTTTAACCATCCCTTCTTCCACAGATGATTTGCTGATCACGAAGATGGAAAAGTCGGACCGCGTGCTCTCTTAAGTCCTTTAGCAAACCTAGGAGTAATCTGGAACGTTCCACATTCTTCCAGGTTATTGTCCGCAGAACTTTGGGTCGTGTAGGAGCTTTTCTGAATGTTAAAGGCCTCTGTTTTGTTCGGCTTCTCCACAAGGCTTCAGGAGGGGTGGTGGGAAGCACTGTGCTTGAAACCACAACAACAATGGGTTCTCTCCAACCTCCGTGTAGCTCCGAGACGCCACGGTCAATAGATGTTATATCGAGTGACACAAACACAAGGACCAGTGTTTACCGAGACCGCAGGAACATTTTTCTGTCCGCAGTGTTTTAACGTCTCGAAGTCTCGGCCATTCTTCATGCCACGGTTCTCTTTTGGCGACTGGTGGAAATACAGTCCGAGCCATGACCGGCTGGGTCTTGAATCCAGATCTTGGACTGTTTTCATCACAGACCTTAGGAATACCTGCTCTGTGTCAGAGCAATTCTTCCATGACTGCAAAGCCAGAAGGTTCATTTTGTAGATGCTGGGTTTGATAGACTGCTTTATTCCTGTGTATAATCCCTCGGCTTCTGCCGTCGAGGTTATCGAATCAGATCTGGCCACGTCAGCGTGTGAAGCCGACTGCGAATCTACAGAACGAGCCGAATTAGTGATACCTTGCTAAATTAAACTGCTCGTGTATCACAGCACTGACAATGACGCCAAACAAATGCGGTAATCAAGCAGGCATTTTAGAGGCTTGACCTTTGGATTGTTTATCGTTTAAATCAAATTCAGCCACCTGTGCAGTTCAGATTCGATTCTGGCACTGATCTTACTGCTTCTGTTCCAAGTCTAATCCGGGAGGATGTGATGACAGAGCCCTTAGTGTTTGACTTATGACTATACAGGCCAGTACAGGTCATTAATGACCACATCGCTGCAGTTACAGCCAGCGCTGCAACAACGTACAGACTGGGCTGTTTTCTGGATGAATTAATTTTTAAGCTGTGGCTTCTCCCTGGACGTCAAGCCTCACTCTGTGCAGTTGCTAGTGTAGTGACCATATGGAGAGGAATACCTGAGTGGATAATTAGGGACTGTTATCGCAGACACCAGGGACTAGACAAGACTATTGCACATTTATAGCCCGGCGAGCTTTTAATTGCACGTGATCTTGAAGTCGAGAGACTGAGAATGAGCTTCAGTGGACGTGGTGTCAGAAACTGTGGGAGTGAAGCGGAATGGAGAAAGGAAATCGCTTGTTAAAGGTCACTGTGGGTAAGGCAGGCAGGTGGATCTTTGCTTTTATATCGAGATATATTCTGCATTTTAGCTGTCATCTCCCTCACCATCAATGAACGAACTGTTCGCGCTTGTCGATGTTTTGACTGACGTTTATTCTCCTGATGTGCACTTCACTTTAGAGCTAAAATAATACAGCAGTAAATACAGCACCGAGAGTGAGGAGAAATACATTTACGTAATGCTGTGTGTATTATTTTAGGCTTTATTCACGGCTAAAATGTCAAAATGGTGACATGAGTTAGGATGACAGGATTGAGTTAGTGAACTGTTCCTGCGAACTTTAAGAGGATGAAATGCTGAAGGATATTGATAGTAAAAGAAGCCTGTGTAGCTGTAAGGAGTGTAGATGGTGCTCTGAAGGGTGTGGAAGCAGATAACAGAGATTAACCCTGGAATGAAACGCTACACGGAATTAAAGGCAGCAAAACGGCTACAAGCATCTGAAAGGCAGTATATAGTCAAGAAAATGATTCATTTTGATTATTTCATATTAAAGTTTGAAATTAACGTCACATCTTTGTTTTTTTGGGATATCTGCGTGTCTGTGTGGTTGTTCTCAGAATATATGTCTGATATTCCAAATTTAGGTTTGTGTGTGTGTGCGTATGTGTGTGCGCGTGTGTGTTTATACCTGATTGTTACTGTAATGCGAGAAATGAAACGGAAAAGGAAATTAGTTCGTTCCCCTCCCTAAAACCTCCTGCGGAGTTCTGACCTTATTCACCCTCGGTGGAAGAATAACAAGTTCGCAGCGACTCGAGCGAAACCACCGAGAGTAACCGGCAATATATAACACGCATAACAACACTCCTCTACGTGATGGATGCCTCTAATGACATGATGTGTAGTTAGTGTTAGAGTGCTCAGCGCAGAAGCGATTCATATCATCACTTTAATGAACGGAAACCGCCTTTGGGAACGTTTGAGATGGAAACGGATGGACAAGATATTAGGCGCTTTTGCACCAAACAGTTCTAATATGATTTTGGGAGGGTCTGCCCTCTACATTCGCTGGTTGTTTTTCCATCGCCAGTAAGAACGCCGAAGTGACGTAAACCATACATTGATGTAGCGAATATTTTTATGTTGTAACTTTTTTGGTCTGCATTTCTTCCACTTTACTGTCAGCCTTTGTGGTTTGTACATGTGTATTTAAAAAGGGAGGTTGCTCTCAGTGTAAGGTGCTTTCAGACCGGAGGAACATTTTCATAGCTGTTAGAACTGTTGGAGTAGAAGCGCCCCATGTTCACACACAGGAACACAGAGAAACTGACAGACAGTGAAGGCCAGGCTCTGTGTGTCGGACGATATATCAGGACAACACGATTTTACGTGGTCTAATAAAATTCGTGTGGCTTACGTTACTTCAGAATCATAGAGCAGTGCGAATGCAAACCAAAAAAGGCCCGGAACGAATGTGTTTCTCAATGGAGCTCCGCCAGGGTAGTTCCTTTCAATGTTTCTGTTCATGCCGAGGTTTCATATGGTTGGATGAATCTTTCACCCCTTGGGTTTACTGTCCCATAAATCAGGGACATCATTCGTGAATATCTTACTTCTGCAGTGACAGCGAAAGTGGACTACCAAAGCAAAATGCAGTTGACGTCCAGGCTGGTTTCTCTTATTCATGGTAAACAGGTCAGATGCTGTTTGCAACGAGGAAACGTGAATAATCTATACAATCAGACCTCGGTATCAGCGTGGTTCCTGCAGATCAGAACCCTGTGTCCGTTAGATCCTAATTTGAGGACCCTATAAGAGACGTGGCGTCCAGAACCGGAGCATTGTGGGATAGCATATCGGACAGACTATATATGACACGTCTTATTACAGAGATGATGGCAAGGGTTGGCTTCATTGTCACGAGCAGGTAACGGGGCCGTCACTGTTCCCGCTCCCGAGGTCACAGCTACATTTGACCTCTGTCTCGTCACGGGCCTTAATGCGACACCTCTTAGCCCCGCCGGGGCTCCGCGCACCAATGGCGCCCGCCCGTGTCAGGACGGGCTGGTTTTGATTGGATGCTCTGGGCTTGGACTGTCAGAGAAGGGGGAAATCAAGGTGGGCCCATGCATTCTAATGAGACAGACGTAACATGGTCCGCTAATGTCACACACACACACACACACACACACAGTCGTTAAGCAGGACCCAGCTGCGGGCTGTCAGGTTGCTTGTTAGGACCCAGGAGGACCGAAAGCACAGAGGGTAACCAACCCTTCTTTCTCTTAGTGCTCGTGTACATCAGGCCACGTTAAATGATCATTATATAATAAATATCTCATTTATATAACGCTTCACAGTCTCGTCTGTGATTGGCATCACAAATTCCGTTCATGCTATATTCTGTGGCAGCCGCACGCCGCGTTTGTGCCGCGCTGTTTATGCACGTGTGTATTCCCTCCTTCCTGTCTTCCCGGAGAGGTGTGCTGTTGTTAATGATGCTCCTGCCGGGACGAGGGAGGCCTCGCCGCATTTTGTCTCCTGATTAGGATGCAGAGACGGCTTTTGTCACCGGCTCTGTCAGCCTCTGCAGGGACAAAGCATTGTTACTGGGGCATAATTAGACCCGCTTCCTCCTGAAGCTGCCACCTGCACCGGCCAAGCAATCAGGCACCGTATCCCTGTCATCCACTCCTGAAGGCGCTTGTTTCCCGATATTAGGACGGATAAAAACAATGAGCGATCGCGGTATTGACACGCGGACGTAAGACAGTTCCGCAGCCCGGTCACCGGGTCTCCGCAGGAGTGACACGGCGCTCAAATTTCTGCACGTCGCAGGTAATTACGCCGCACTCGACCTGCGCTTGCTTTGGCGTTTCGCACGGCAGAGCTGCCTCGGCTAAATATACGCAATTATACCCGGCGCCTCCTCTCCACATTTCATCTTCGCCTCCTCTGTAATGGATGTGTAATTGGCTGCCTGTGGCTGTACCAATACTCCCCGAGACAAGGACATCTCAATGCACGCCGCTTTGCTCTTCCTCGTCACGCCCGCGCTGAGGATCGCACGCTGGCATCGAGGCCTGCCTCCAGCCCCATACCAGAGCAGCCTCTGTAGAGGCCTTGATTCCACTCCTCTCCTCTCCTCTTCACCATAATTACGTCTGAGAAGGTGCAGTATGGTCGCTGATTTTTGGCAGACGTACCTCTGTCGGAAGGTAAGCAAATACGCCATGGCACTGATTCAGAACCCAAGTAGTGGAACGTCATTTTAAGAGATCTGGCGCTCGAGGCTCGATGTCTGACTGCTGATTGGTTGGAAATGTAAGTAGACCTTGGAATAATCGTAGGGATTTATAGTGACCGGACACTTTATTAGGTACACCTTGTTTCTGCATATAGATAACAGACCGTAGTCCATCTGTGGATCATTCTCACCGCTGCAGTGATGCTGAGGTGTTTATAAACTCCAGCAGCACTACTGTGTCTGATCCACTCCTACCAGTATGCAGCAGTGTCACTGCAAGTGGTACCTGGACCTGTGGGGGTCCTGACCATTTAGAACAGAGTAAACGGGACTATAGTATGTCGAGAAACAGATCTGTAATCACAGACGTCCATCTATATGATAAATAAAATGCACAACGAGCGTGGAAACGAGGAGGTGTACCTAATACGTCATAGAATGAGTCTCACGTGATTTCTGGAATACCCCACAGGGACGCTGTAGCTTTCCAGGACTTTAGTTTTAGGCCTTTTTTTAGATGAGGGCACTCGTCACGCTGGTCTGCCAAGAACTCATTTCCCCCACATCCTTGCAGAACAATTAGCAATGCTGAGCAGTTTCGCAATTAACGGCTCCATAATTGTCACATGCCCCACTTTCCGAATCAACCAGAGCAACGTGTGTTTTAGAGCAAAGTTTAATTACAGATGGGGACCATTTGCATTTTCCATCATTACCATTTTAAATGCCGGTTTTAACCGTTTTACCTCGGAGAGAGAGCAAGACAACCTGGATCTGTTTTTTTTTTAACTTGGCACCATCGTACCGTATTAACATTTTCATTGTTTTAATTACGCTTTTAAATACAGAAATCCGCTCAATATTTCTAGGATTTATTAATAGACTTTATTAATAGGACCAGAAGTATTTAGACGCCTTTTATACAGGTGTGGAATCTCCACAGCAGGAGTAGAACAGTTGCACAGAACCTGATTGACCCCCAGTATGAGACCTTCATGAATTCGCTGACTGTAACTCCATGGAAGAAATTTGAGATGCCAAATGTGAGCCCGGACTTTGCCCAACATCAGTGCCCAAGCCCACAGTCGTGTTCGGAAATGTAATCGAAAGCCTTCTAATACGAGTGAAGGCTTTTGCACCGGCAAACTCCACACTAATACCCATGTTTTGGATGTCATGAAACTTTTGACTATATTCATTTTTGAGCAGTTTTGACCCTGAATTGGATGAAACTGTTACCGAGACTGAGTGATGATGTTTTTGGTTCGGTATTCGGGTAAACCTCAGAACATTACGATTTGTGCTTTGTGCATTGCAGTACCAACTTGTTATTTAAACATAATGTTAAGAATGGCCCACAAGAATGTTTGCCTGGCCCACAGAGAAGAAGGTGGCACTGTGCCAGTGTGCTCCGTGTGTTCCTTGGTGACTCTGCTTACATTCATATGTTTTTATACGCGGTGCATCAGGTAGTGCAATAAACATCCCCGTGTTTGAATGACTCGTTAGGCGACATTTCCTAGGAACTAAAACGGGCCCTGGTTCCTGCGGTGGAAATGCATACATAACGTTCCTGGCTTTCTGAAAACATTCCTGTGGTCCAAATATGTCGATCTGCTGAGCGCAGTGTTTGACTTACCGCACGTCGACGTACTGAAATAGAGCGGATTTACAGCCGCATCATAAACACACAGTTCACGACTCCGGGGCGAAATGGGTGTGAAGTCGAGGGTAGGAGATTCAAAATTAGATCTTCATGCAGTTCACGTGAAACTCTGATAACAAAACACGAGGACGATGTCATGATCGTAACGTATATGGATTTAATAAATGAGACATGAAAGCTCAAATAAATCCACAGTACAGAGCAAGGCATCTAAGGAAGCACTGAATTAACCCCCTGTATGTTAAACGTGCAGAATGTAGGGAATAGTGAAGCGTCCCAGGCAGGAGGGAAGTGGTGAGTGTAGGTAGAGGTAAAATGCATCATGCGTCATACTGAGAAATCGGATAGCTTGGATACAAAATAATAATAGTACATTTAAAAAGCTGGTCTGTCCACGGTTAAGGCGAGTACACATTCACGAGCAAAGTGTACGAGCCATAAATAAACGAACGCTTCTCCGGAGTCTCGCGGATCGGCGGCGTGCCGCGGCGTGTCAGATGTTTCCGAGCCATCAGTGCATCAAAGGTACGAAGTCAGTAGCTCAAGGTGAGGACTTTGAGCTGATAGAATCTGACACTCGCACATGCACGTTCGTCTCTTTCTCCCCTACGCTTCTTGTTTTTATTCCGCTCGGCTTCCCCTGTCTCTTTTTCGAGAGGTTTAGTGTACTCGGAGGCCCCTGAGGGTCTATTCTATCAGAATGTGTTTGTCTCCCGGTCCCATCCATTCACTTCCAAAGGGTTAAACAACCTTTTCACTGGCCTGTCAACATCGCCCGGCCGGCAGCAAAAAAGTCCGCTCCAGTTTTGTTCCCTCGATCGACACTTGTGTGCGTGGCGTAATATCCATGACAATCGCGTTGGGCTTTCGGGCAGGGGAGGGGAGGGGGGGCGGTTGGGGCCACTTTCAGGCCCTAAAGAGCTTTATTTGGGTGGATTTGAAAGAAGGAGTGTGAAGGGCCCTCCACTTCAAATCCTCTTCAAGCAGGTCATCCCGCATCAATGGGCCTTTAATTCGCAAACAGGCATCAGTACGGCGCTCACGTTCCGGCCGACCAACAACAGCGCTGGACGAAAAAGGACGGAGGGAACGAAGGGGGAAGAAAATGTAAAAGGTTAAATGTGGAGAGGGAGTCTGCGTATATTCATTCAAAGCGAGGAGGATGGAGAGATAACGTAAGAGAAGGATGATCACAACTTTTGCAGTCCTGTAAAGACCGTCAGCAAAAACACACGAAGGTCGGGCTAAAACAATCCGAGCTACGATAACGAACACTACACTACGTTAGAAACACTATTTTAATGGCTGCAATTTCTGTCATTCATGTCGTCGTAGAGTCAATATGAATCACTCCCAAAGAGTCGACTCCCAGACTCGAGGCCTTAAGACCTAGGAGTCGACTTTCAACTCGTACAAAAACTGAATCAAATCACATGCAGGCTGTAGAGTGACGTTATGTCAGCAGCGCTAGCTCTGTAAACAACGTTCTTTAACCCCAATATTTAAATGGCCTTAATACAACATAGCATGAGCTTATAGCATCATTTAACGATTAAGGGAACGATTAGGGTGATCCTGGGAATCATCGAGCTGGAATACATGAGCAGGGACTCGTTTATTTAAAGCAACAGCCATCAAAAAGCACCCGTTCTGAAAAGTGCTGATCGAAAGTGCTTCAGGAGGACCTGAGGGAGCTGCGTTGAAGTTGTACTATGGCTCTAAATCGTGAAACGGACTGAATATGAAGTTTTAGCGCACGCCATCAGTCACCAGAAAGTCCCTCCCATTCACTTACGCGCACCAATCAACATAACCGACAGTGTTTGGCGGAGTGTTTGGTGTGAATGCAGGGTCGTGGGAAGTAAAGGGAGACTGCCGCGTATCGACTTTCATGGACCATATGGAAATTCTGGTGTATGTGTGTGTGTGTGTGTGTGTGTGTGTGTGTGTGTGTGGGGACAGATAACGGGCGACCCCAACGGTCGTGTGTGCGCGCTGAATGGTGTGTGCATGGGGCGGGATGGCACCCTGACCCCAGGCATATGGAGAGCCATTAAGGAGGAGGTCTCCCTCAAACACACACACACACACACACACCCTTGGGACTTTGATTTGTTAATGAATTGCTCTATTGACTCGTATCGTAGCTTGCTTCATTAGCGAAAGACCAACACTGCCACTTTTCCCTTCTGCGGCTCGTTTTCGTTTCAGGGAAGGACAGAACTGGAGGGACTCTTGTGCCCAGGACATGAAGGGAAAGCTTTAAAGTCTGTTTTTGTCGCCCTCTCTCTGTTTTCGGCCGCAGCTAATTTGCATTGTGACGATTTTAAAACGACTCTCCAAAAGCCGGCGATGCGAAAAACCCCGTGCCCTTCTCCCCTCCTGCCGCTCCTCCGTGCCTTTCCTCCTCCTGCTCTGTCTCTCTCCGCCTCTCTCGCTCCTAAATCTGCGCCCGGCCCCTCCCCGTCCTTCATTAGCATGTTGGACACTGCAGTTTTTGTGTAGGCGCTACCTGCTTTACAAGGGCCAGATTATTGTGTAGGGTTAGTGTTAACACAACAAGTACAAGACCCTCTGTCTGAAAGACACACACAATCTGTCAAGCACCAGCAACAGCTGCTCTGCTGAGTGCTGCAACACACACACACACACACACACACACACACATAGAGACCGTTCACCCCATATCAGGGCAGCTGAAAAGTAACTAAAAATCCTTCATCTGTTAATTCCAATGTTATAAGGAACAAGCGACAAAGGAAACCAGTTTGCTCGGTATTACATCATAAACACAAAACCACATGACATTTATGGTGCAGTGACAAGGTCAGTAGCCCTTCCACAAACATTATAATTGCCTTTCTTAAAGTCTTTGGGCTGAATGTTAAAAAGGCTAAAGCTCTGCTCTGTGTATAAATTATGGCTGTCAAATGATGCCAAGGTTTAATTATTCGCCCCACGTTTATCATGTTCATTTTGCCTGTTTGGAATGGAATATCCTAAAAATAAAAAGATCTTTGAATAAAAAGCACTATTATAGCCATACGAGCGGAGAATCTAACTTCAACAACATGCACTGAACTTATTACTATAATAATATATGCAATAATACGATAAACACAGTACAGATACCTTTTTATTGGGTTTCACCCAAAATCGACCCAAAATGTCAGCTTTACAACTATCTGACCAAGCCCAGGGTGACAGTGGCAAGGAAAAACTCCCTAAATGTTATTTGGAAGAAAGCTTGAGAGGAGCAAGACTCAAAAAGGGAATCAAAATGTAAGACTACATTGGATCATCTATATGATGAAGAGTATAAAAAATAGAGAATATAAGACGATAGTATATGTAATGAATAAAATAATGACATATTAGGGAGTAGTGATTAGGGGACCGTTTTGGACAACGCCTCTAAATACATCACCACCTAACGCATTATAAATGTGTTTATTTTGGCAGCCCTAGTATGCAATAGTCAACAATCATCTTTGCAACGGGTTATAAAATGTTAAGACTACAGGGAGATGTTTTAAACATGCTTTAGTTTACTTTAAAAACTTAAAAATATATTATCTCTTATTCATTTTGAGGTTGCACTTGGTATTACAGTAATGAAAACATTGACTGTTCTGTTCAAATATTGATGTGTAATGTTTTTGTGAAGCAATATGTAGAATATTAAGAATAAAAAACTCTGTGCTGACTTTAAACGGAAATAACAGAAAGTGAGCCAACTCAGAAATGTACATGTATGAGCTAAAAGTTCAAATAAGTAGCACTCAGCGTACAGGATATATCATTATAGAGTGTCAGTAGATCCTTCATAATTCCAAAATTTCATTGGATATTTTGGTATTCCTACATCCTTCGCCGTTTTATCTGTTTGCACTGAGAAAGAACGTCTGGCTTGCAGTGCAGATAAAGCCTTTACACGATTCAGTCAATCTTTCAGCTTTTTGAGTGTTTAAGATGAATTCCTGCAGGTTTTTTTTTACACCGTGAAGTCCGGCTAGTCTGAGAAACCCAGACAGCAAACAGATCTGTAAAAAAAAGAAAGAAAACAGAAGAAACACAGTCCTATCTAATCATGTTGAATTCACGTCAACATCTGCAGACATGGTGGATTTCAAGAGCTCTTTTCTCTCTATCTCTCAGCCACAGTGGACATTATTGGAGTGCGTGTGTGTGTGTGTGTGTGTGTGTGTGTGTGTGTGTGTGTGTAAATCTGTCTGGGAGCTGTTATCAAATCCCCTCACAAGCGCCACTGAGGGCTCTGTCAATAGCAGAAAACATGCTACAGTAACACAAAAGTGGACATGGCAGGCCCTTTCAGGACGTCTCACATTCTGTACGGCTTTTTTATCTGCAGTAGATGTGGACTGAACAACCAGTGATGGGTATATCGTACAGGTCCGAGACGGAATGGCTTATTTCGGGTCTAAAAGCTGCTTTAAGTACTAAAAGTTAACGGATAAACGAGTCCATTTTCAGTGCGTAATACGTCATTTTCCACACTATATCCACTGGGATACGAGTATACACACCTAAAAATACATGTAAAGCTACATTAGTAATAATGCCCACAAAACTGGCCTATTATTAGAAAATAACCGATCCCACTTTGTGCATAATATTAACCGATTTTCATTTAGGAAAGCAACAGAAGGTCATTTGATCAGGGGCGCTTGAACTTTGAAACGAATGCCGTGTATCATAATTTGAATCAGATGACAAGAAAGATGGCAAGAACTGGGCATGGAATGCCACATTGTATGGGTAAAGTAGTAAAGGGGTGCCCTAAAAACAGAAATTTAAAAGAATATAACAAAATATGCTGAAACAGTGAGCATACAGAATAAAACACAAACGTTTTAAGTTGGTTCGTGATTGTCGTAATTCTTCCTACATAATGTATTTATATTCCATTTTGTGCGTGTGTGTGTGTGTGTGCGTGTGTGTGTGTGTGTGTGTGTGTGTGTGTGTGTGTGTGTGTGTGTGTGTGTAATGACCGTTCACCCACTGGGCTCGCTTGGCAGGCAGTGTATCCTGTCACTGCTGGCGAGTAGTGGAGTTGACTGGTGGGGTTTCCTGCCTACTGTGGAGGAGCAGTCCTGCTGAGAATGCAAGTACACACACACACACACACGCAAACATACACACACCGATTTTCAAGTTAGTCCTGCTGTGAATAGTCCTGAATATGTTCCAGCTCTATTGTCTGGAATAGGGGATATTTGTGTGTGTGTGTGTGTGTGTGTGTGTGTGTGTGTGTGTGACGCAGGTCCCATTCCCCCAGAGACTCTACATCAGGGTGGAGTCCACTCCCCGGGTGGAGGAGGAGGTCCCAGCGGACAGATAAATATTAGGACGACACACCGCAGCTCATCAGTTACACTCAAAATAGAACGATTGTTCCAATTTATTTTCAGGGAGCCGGCAAGTTTTTTGAGTACATAATACGATTGGAAGTTCTAAAAATGTTTGTTCAGTGTACTTTTAGTACTTTTGATCGAACACGAGTTTATGTTTACAACTAAATGCCTATACCCCCGACAGCCATGACAGTAAACCAACAACGAAGCGTTGCGTACGTGACCCTGCGTGTACGATCGGTACGAGGGCCAATCAGGACGAGGGACGGTGTGTGGGCGTGGACAGCGGGAGCGTCGGGAGCATGCCATTTTCATAACAGTCGTCATTTTTATTTGAAAGCTTCAGCACTGGGACTCATATGTCCATCAAAGAAGGGGCAGCGGTGGACCTTCTGACCTCATTCCTCACGGAGGACGTCTGAAATCTGTGCTCCGTCTTTTGTGGATGCCTTTCACCTCCCTTAGTTTCTGACAAAGCCATATGTGAAGGTGATGACACTGCCTGTTGGGGCTTCGTAAATTAGACGCACACAGTGCACATTGTGCACATTTTTTACAGTTTCAATATCTTAACTAATATAACAAACCAGCGTCAGGACTTTGGGCTGCATCTTTTATAATATTCCCTCTCTGAGTGTGTATACATGCATTTAGTAATCCCATAACTGCAGAAAATATTTTTTTTGCCAGTAATCTGATCAGCGATAATAATAATAATAATCGATAATAATTGGATTTCTACTTTGCAACCAGCCAATAATCTCACAGAAATATGTGACGTGAATTTCAGACTTTAATATTAAATAATCAAATTCATAGCCGTTTTGCTGCCTTTAGTTCTGTGGCGTGCTTCATTAAAGGGTTGCCAGATTTTGTGAGAAAAACCCATCGTAGTCAATGGAAAAAAAGGCCAAATAAAGCCAAGTCTTTAGAATAGGCGGACCTGGCAACCGTGTCGATTTAGGAAATTGGGTAACTGGTATACATGCTATGAGTAATCCGATTACTTGAGTAAAATCCAGCTCTCTTTATCGGATTTCTTAATCTGATTTGTAGATCGGAGATTTTTGATGATTATGGTGCCGGGCTCAGCACACGGTGTATAAAACCATGACCAAATCAAGCCCATACAAGCTATAAAACAACGGAAATGGCCACAATTTGTAGGCTTTAATGGATTGTATGGAAATGTAGTCCACACTCAGCCTCTGTAGCCTGTAATCCTCGACTCAAGGCCCCTCTCGCTTTCTCTCGCTGCCACTCACGCACTGATCTTTTGAAATATCATCCGTAACATCTGCGTGAAGGGTTAATGGAGTAAAAGACAAAATGATCATATAAGAGTAGCCTGAGTAATGCCAGGTGATTAGTGACTGCTACTGAAGAGAGCCTGTGTAAGTTATGGCCTGTAAAAGAAGAACCGGTATTACAAAACATTAAGGAACTCATCAGGAGCTTCATGCATGCCTACGATCAAAAGTGAATCTCTGGCGTACGATCCTCCACCATCTGGCAGCCTGACAAATAAATCTGGGTTCTAGAAAACGTTATGGAAACAGTTTAGGGAATGGGACTGATAGAGTCCTGCTGAAGGCAGCGGTAGATACAGCAGTTATGCAGACAGATAAAGGCAAATTCTCTTTCAGATGATTCGTACGGAGGTCTACTCCCCATAGATAGACCTACACAATCTTATCACCTGCAACTCTCAGCCCAGACCTGAACGCCTTCAAAAACTGCCTAGCACTGCGTGATCATGAGGTGGAGCACAATAGAACGTGGTTTTACACCACAGCGACACGCATCAGGGCTTTTTCTAGGGATTCAGGACGATCTTGAAGAAGATGATCCCTTTAATGCGTTTAATGCTTTGCTAGTGGTCTGTAAGTTAGAAACTGAAGTAGGAACAGAATGGATGATTCCACCACACCACACATATCGAAGAAGAGTCCGTCCAAAAGACAAAGCGAGCTCCACTGTCTTTCTTTTGGCCCAATTAGAGCCGTCTATGTCTGAACAGAAATAGTATGGTAGTGTTCTTAACTCTACCATAAAAAAAAAGCCACGGCAGAGTTTGGGAGAACTCAAAATCGTGAAAAAGCCAGAGACACGGCAGTAGCTCCACAGAGCCTGGTCTAAATAAGAAATGTGGAGCGCTTCACAGGAACTGTGTTGCCAAATACGTGGTGTACCATTGCTTGGTTACGTTTTAATAGCATTATCCACTGGACAATCTAATCCTACAAGAGACGTCCTAGAGAGGTTACCTAATGCATGTCCACACAAACAGTGGATGGCCTAACAGTCCTAAACTCCTAACAGTCATAAACGCGTAGGGTTTAGGATGTCTAGTGTTCGTATCATCTCTTTCAAGACCCGCCACTGAGACCAGGTGAAAGTGTGGTAGCGTTTTATAAATTTAAAGAACTGCAAAAGCTGCAAAACCCAAGAGTATCGCCGTTTGAAATGAGGAGGAAGAGAGAAGGAAAAGCAATGAACGACTGAAATGGAAGGCACAAGCTTCCAGTCTGTTTAATTCAACTTTCAAGACGTGCCCAATTAGCTTCACAAATGAGGAGCTGGAAAATTTCTTCTGAAAACGGATTAATATAATTTGCTAATCGGTTAAATACCAGTAAGGACTCGGTGTATCTGCTGAGCATAAAATAATTTTAAAGTATAAATTAAATAGGTTATTATTGCCTTTCTGGTCTCTACTGGGACTTCATCCCCTCTCGCTCTCTCTCCCTCTCTCTCTCTCGCTCTTTCTTTTTCTCTCTGTGCTATCTGTGGTAATTTCTTTAGAGGATATGAGGATTTGAGATTTAAACAGAGCAGACCTCTGTAAGGAGGGAGAAGAACATGAAAGCGTTCTGTTTAACAGTGAGAATTTCCCTCCACATCCTTCCCATCTGTCTGCTTCCGACTTTAACACCACATGCCTCACAAAAATTAAGACAAGAGACGATCCCTGCATATTCGAGGGATTAAGACTGTCTTTTTCACTACGTTCGTCTCATTCGGAACGTCTTAATGATTCCTTTGTAACAGGCATGAAATAGAAATGCTGAGTAAAGCGACTACCGAGTGTCAGACTCATTACAGAACGTGCCTTTTAGCGTCGTTTCTTTCACTTTCCGTACTTTTGAAAAGGCAGACCAGGGCAGGACAGGAGTTTTAGGAGTTTGGGAACACGGATAAAGCAGTGCTCAACTGCTGCTTGGGGACTTTAGAGAGGGAGGGCGAGGGGTTGGATTTGGATGACAGGACCAGACTGTGCCTGGCCTTTGTCCTGGGAGAACAGTCCTGCACAAGTGCATGGTGTAGAATGTCAGGGAGAAGAGAGAGAAAAAAAGCTTCAGATATTTTGGTGATGCAAGTGTAGTGGCATGGCACGGGAACAGAGGTGTGTGTGTGTGTGTGTGTGTGTCTCTGAGACAGCTGCATGGGGCTCGAGTGCTGTGTAATATGTTCTGGCAGGACTAAAGCCTATGGCCTGCTGTCACAGAGTACATTATGGATCATGTCTTACCTGCTGGAGCAGACTCTAAAACACATCACTTTCTTCTTCCCACTACTGTAGTTTCCACGTTGCTTGACCCGCCTTTGACTTGTTTATATACATATATATGCAAGTGAATGATATAAAACAATAATACAACACAAGAACAATACCTTTTAGGTATGTGTTGGGTTTACTCTGGGTACTCAGGCTCTAAATTGGCCTGTTCTTGATGTAATCTTGGTCCTGTCATGAATATCCATTGATACCGAATGACGTTACATAAATTAATAAGCAAACAAACACCGAACTGTTCTGAAATTAAGTGTCCTAAATCATTTACCATTCTGTTCCCTATAGTCGTTTAATGCTATGTAAGATGTACAGAGGCATTAGGGGACCTGTTTGGACCCGCAACTACGTCACACTAATGAAAATGTGATTAATAAAGTTTTAAAAACACAAATTTTAACAGACAGTATGTATATTAAATATCAGAATTGATTGGTTCCAGGATACACCGCCAGACACGATGTTTAATGTCCATACAATCTGTCTTATATACATCTATTCAGGTCTGAATGACAGAAAACTAGTACGAGCAAACCTACAGACAGAAAAGAAAATCGCAGTGTTGAAAGGCAGAAAACAACACTGTAATAACGTTGTTTTGTTTTCAGTAAGTGTTTCAAGTTTCATAAAAGATACAAAGATAAGAATGGCAGTACTGTACAGTGCAGTTACTGTGTTAAATGTTTTCATGTTGTGTTTTACGTATATTATTGCTCAAAACAGACTATGTGCAAAGTATCTAAACTACTATGTGAGCTCGGCCAGTGTCTTAATATAAAATATTATAACTTATCTGAATTATTACTAATTTGTACTTTAATACAGTCGAGGGTTCTGTTATGTAAACGTTTCAGTCTGCAGGTTGGTTTTCTCCCTGAAAATAAGTTGGACATGCTCTGCATGGGGCAAACCTGTGACATATTTCTACTAATGTTGAAGAATTAAGTTCTAAGACCTTATAATAAACCCTGCTTGTGGAATTTGTGGACTACATGAGCACGTCCGCATGGGATTCTAAAATATAGTCGACTTAAGAAAAAAAAACTATCCGAATTTAACGCTAAAGCATTAAATGAAACAGTACACTTGAGGGTGTATCATGTTCCAGCGTTTAAGTGGCTATGCTTGTGCCTGCACAGGTGTGTGTGTGTGTGTGTTGCTTATTTGGACAGATGTGCGGGCCTGTCCCAGGCTTTACTTGTCACTGATCAAAGCAAGTGTTGAAGTGGAACAGATTCATAGGCCATGTCTTATCAGCTCGCACCCTGGCCCTCATTCATCAGAGCCGGGTCCTGCTCCTGCTCCAGCTCCGTCCCCGTCCCATTAATCACACACACTCCACTCCTCTCTGCCTGCCCCAGGTGCCGGACTCCAGGGAGAGGGCAGGCCTGCGACCCCCGGGCATGGGTGGAGAGGATGAGGTGAGGGCACAGATAAAAGGGGACAGGCGGGAGGAAGTTTGGACTGTAAAAGTCCCAGTCAGGAAGCGCTGCCGACAGATGGACGCTGATTGGTTGCAGTAATTAATGTGTGTTAAGCCTGCGTGCATTCTTACGGAAAGATTCCTACTTTCCTTACTACAGAAAAGCACTAGTGATGATGTGGTTCATTATGGTGTGTATCTGTGTGTCTGTATCTCGTTTCTCACTTGTACTACCATGCATCTCTTGGTTCGAGTATTCAGATTGACATCCAGTTTGGACAGCAGGCTAGGGTGCTTAAATACAGAGCAGGAACTCAAGTAGTGGGAGTCACTGATTGTGTGGAGTTTGACATGTTCTCTATAATGTTTCTTGAGCTTAAGTTCTTTTAGAGTCAGACCAGGCAACGCTTTTCTGTTGTCCAGTTGCCTGTTGGGACTGTGGTAGCCTAGCGGTTAAGGTACTAGACTATGGACCAGAAGGTCCTGGGTTCAAATCCCACCTCTGCCACTGTTGGGTCCTTGAGCAAAAAACTTAACCCACAATTGCTTGGACTGTAAAACTGTGCCAATTGTGAGTTGCTCGATAAGGGTGTCTGCTAAATGTACATGGTCTGCTGTAGCCCATCTGCTTCAAGGTTTCACATCTTGATTATAATAAGGGTTTATTTGAGTTACTGGAGGTTTAACTAGTCTGGCCACCATCAAGGCATTTCACCCAGAGAACTGCCCTCACTGGATGTTTTCCCTTTTTCATATCATTCTCTGTAAACCCTATAGATGGCGCTGTGTGTGAGAGTCACAGTAGATCAGCCATTTCTGAAATCCTCACCATCCATGCCACTTAAGACCCTTAAATCACCTTTCTTTGCCGCTCTGATGCTCAGTTTGAACTTGAGCTCGTCTTGATCACGTCTGTGTGCCTAAATACGTCGTGTCTCTGAGGTGTGTGCTGTATTTTGGACACTGGTTTATTTAGCATTTTGTTCTGGTGCCGGTTTACGAAGATGATAATTGACTTTTAGTACTAATTCCGTTTCACAAAAACAACACACGAGGCAGACTGCATAGCGAGCCAGGGTAAAGTGGTTTCTTAGTTACAGCCCAGTCCTGTGTACGTTGTGGTCTTGCTTTAACACAAACTAAGTAAGTCTATTTTGTCCGAAAGCGCCATCACTCTAACCTGACAGCTTTTTAGTCCCGAGGTCTCATTATAGAGAGCGGGTTACTGCTCCACTACACACGGCGCTCAGCCTGCAAATCGATGGCCAGAATATGTAGAAATAGAATCACGCTTCTGTGACCAGGTCAGGAACCTCATTTTATTCTGACGCCACCAGGGTTAATTCATCAGACATGTTTGGCAGCCATCCGTTAGGCCGTTAGGCCGTGTGTGTGTGTGTGTGTGTGTGTGTGCGTGTTGGGAACGCGAGTGTTGTGCTTGAGGTGACCAACCTGAACCTCGGCTGTATTTATGATGCACTTTTGTGAATGCATTACACCTGTCAGTGAGAAATAAGTGACGTACTTACACGCTTTGACGGGCTCGGGGCTGAGGACGTGAGCGAGCGAGGGCGAGGGGGAGAGGGAGAGAGAGATAAGAGAGGAGGTAATTAGTACATTCATCTTTTTTATGATATCATTTTTCAGACGTATATGATCACAATGTAAATTAGAAATAAGGAGGGAACCAGGGGAGAAATGGAATTCATTTGGAGCAGGTCAATCGGCCTACAACGGGTGGAAAGAGAGGCCAGGGGTAATTTATTGAGCTATTTGCCACCCCGGTTTTGCTGTCTTTCTCTCCCTCTATACACCTGGTTGTCTCACTCGTGTCTCTCACGACCAGCTGTTGGCGTTCTCCCTGGAAGATAACGCTCCGCACTCAAGTGAGCTTCATTTAATTCAGACAGGGGGAATAAAAAGACAGAGGTGGGGGAAAAAATGAGCCGAGAAAAGAAAACAGCACTCTTCTGTTGCAATCCCTCCTGGGCTCGTAATGGCATTGTATGGATTATTGATTTTTGATTTAGTTTTCTGCGCGCGGCGCGGGCCCTGTTTTAACGGCACCATTACCTCCGTAACGATTAGAGACAAAAAGTTAATTATGTAATTATAAAGGCAATAACGGGGGGCCTGCTCGCTCCGCTCGGCCCCGGCCCCGGCCCGTTTAACCATTATCTCCGGCGCGCACATCAGAGCAGACGGAACGTGAGACGCCCAGATTAACGCCTCGGAAAGCAGATGCAGAATTTAATTCCCTCAGAAGCGCGACAGGCCTGGGAAACCATTAAGCAATCACAACATTCCACCGCCATTACGCTCCACAGAAAGAGAGAGAGAGAGAGGGGGAGACGAATAAAGCCAATAGGCTAACGGAAAGAAAAATAGAGAGCGAGGTGGCACTGCCAAGCTTTTCCAATTTCTCAAACGACGACTCTAATGCCTGTTCGTGCCCTCAGGTGAACGAAACGGTCAAACGGACCCACGCAATCTGCCCGGGAATGAAAAGTTGGAGCGAGCGAAATGAAGTAATGGAGAGAGCGAATGCATCGGCCTCGATAACACTTTCCTTAAAAGAGTGGGGAAATAAAAACAGAGAGAGCCAGATGTGCTCAGATACTCCGGCTTTCTGCTTCTGTTTCCCCGCCGCTCGGAATGAGCTTCGGCCCTGCGGGGCACGAAGATAAGAAATAAGCATTCGGTAGCGTCTGAATGAAGATGAGTAGCGACCAGCTCAAATCGAATGCCACGTGGACGGGGGCAACATATGGCATAAGGTTAACCCTTTTACTTGGGGTGTTTGTGACTCTACTCTGGAAGACACACCGAGTCCGATTTTTATGCAAGAAAAAAATGGATGCGATTTTTAATGTTAGTGGGACCTTTATACCAAGTCCGAAGTGTTTTTTGTCTGAACACTCCCTGTCCGCTTTTGCTTCTCTCATGTCTTAGAGATTTGGCTGTCTTTTTCACATCCTCAACTTAAGCTTTTTGTGAGCATGAACAGCACTTAGATAAATAATCAGACGCTTCCATCCAGTCCCTGTGAGCTTTATCTCCATCATTCTCCAGCCTTTCAGGTCTATTCCACCAGATCTTTTCTTTAATATCCATGTTTTTAGAGGTAGCCTGTTGCTCGTCCTATAAGCTCTTCATGAGCTGTTCTGCCTGGCGACCGAGCTCTGATTGGTCAGCCTGATTTTAAATCAGAACAGGCTCCGATTAAACATTTTACGCAACGTCTCGGTCCGTCAGTTTCAGCTCAAGCTGAGTAACCGAGTAAGACTTAACCTCGCTCGTCCTGGATAACACCGAGCGCAGATGTCGGCGTGTCCTGGATGAGACGGGCGGCCAGGAATGCCCTGATTGGCACGGGAACACAAAAGCACACTAAGAAACTGCAATTCAGTCTCAATGCTTTCCTTTGAGGTAAAATATCCAAAAGCGGCTGTTGAAATCGGTACGGACACATGAGCTGAGTGCATCTGAAGGTATATTGCTTTGTTTGGTCATAACTGGCTCTCATAGCTGTAGAACCTGCCAGCAATCTCTCTCTCTCTCTCTCTCTCTCTCTCTCTCCCTCTCTCTCTCTTTTCAGCAGTATTATGTTTATAGAAAGCAGCAGTTTCCGTCTCTACAGGACAGACAGCTGGCAAATGGCTGATAGCAGCTGAATTTAAAGACCGGTCCAAAGACGCAGCCAGCATGGCTCCGGTTTCTCTCTTGCTATTGACAAGCTCCACAATCGGCGCGAATTGAGCGGATCTGCCCGAACACATGCGACGTTACAGCCATGCATCACGCCGCTTCTTCAGTCTGCATATGAGGCGTGCTGCATTCAAATCCATGACACCGCGGCTCCGCGTTTGAATGGTTAAACTGACATGTGAGATTACGAAACATAATTCATGTGGAGCAAAGAGTACCTCGATGAGCAAACACGTCCATTCATACCAGCCCTGAGCACAGTTTATCCCCAAACAATCTCCTCCAGTACAAAATGTAATGACAGCATTAAATGGACGCCCCGTATATTTAACCATCCTACTGGAATCATCAGTGTAATCATGACAGATTAAGGCCTAGTCACGCTACATGCAATGTCTAACGTAGTGGGCCTTCACGAAAAGTTTTTCTTAGATAAGTAATCAGACGCTTCCATCCAGTCCCTGTGAGCTTTATCTCCATCATTCTCCAGCCTATCGGTTCTATTCCACCAGATCTTTCCTTTAATATCCATGTTTTTAGAGGCAGCCTGTTGCTCGTCCTATAAGCTCTCGGTGAGCTGTTCTGCCTGAAAACCAAGCTCTGATTCAGCAGCGTCTCGGTCCGTCAGTTTGGGACTCAGTGTGAAGGACGGCCTTAATATACGTATTTTTAGTCATTTAATGGTAATTCGTGAAGAGAAGACTGGCAGGTCGGAGACAAAGAATCTTCCAGAAACAAACCGGTTGAATCTGAAGGAGGGAGATCATCCTCTTCGCTTCAACAGTGATCCCTGATGGACAGAAACACAGTGACGACGCATCAAGAACCTTATATCTGTAAAGCACGGTTTATTGTGCGACAAACGCACATAGCAGAGAGAAGCATGTTAGTTATACAGTAGGGCAAAAAAGTATTTAGTCAGCCACTGGTTGTGCAAGTTCTCCTACTTAGAAAGATGAGAGAGGTCTGTAATTTTCATCATAGCTACACTTCAACTATGAGAGACAAAATGAGAAAAAAAATCCAGGAAATCAAATTGTAGGATTTTTAAAGAATTTAATTGGAAAATAAATATTTGGTCACCCACAAACAAGCAAGATTTCTGGCTCTCACAGACCTGTAACTTCTTCTTTAAGAAGCTCTTCTGTCCTCCACTCGTTACCTGTATTAATGGCACCTGTTTGACCTCGTTATCTGTATAAAAGACACCTGTCCACAGCCTCAAACAGCCAGACTCCAAACTCAACCATGGCCAAGACCAAAGAGCTGTCGAAGGACACCAGGAAGAAAATTGTAGACCTGCAGCAGGCTGAGAAGAGTGAATCTACCAATAGGCAAGCAGGTTGGTGTGAATAATCAAACTGTGGGAGCATACAAGAGCATAAGACATACAAGACCATTGATAATCTCCCTTGATCTGGGGCCCCACGCAAGATCTCATCCTGTGGGGTCAGAATGATCATGAGAACGGTGAGCAAAAGTCCCAGAACTACACGGGGGACCTGATGAATGACCTGCAGAGAGCTGAGACCAAAGTAACAAAGGCTACCATCAGTAACACACTACACTGAGAGGGACTCAGATCCTGCAGTGCCCCACCGTGCTTAAGCCAGTACATGTCCAGGTCCGTCTGAAGTTTGGCAGAGAGCATATGGATGATCCAGAAAGGAGGATGGGAGAATATCATGTGGTCAGATGAAACCAAAATAGAACTTTTTGGTAAAAACTCAACTGGAGGAAGAAGAATGCTGAGTTGCATCCCAAGAACACCATACCTACTGTGAAGCATGCGGGTGGAAACATCATGCTTTGGGGCTTTTTTTTTTTCTGCAAGAGGGGACAGGACGACTGATCCGTGCTAAGGAAAGAAGGAACGGGGCCATGTATCGTGAGATTTTTAAGCCAAAACCTCCTTCCATCAGTGAGAGCATTGAAGATGGAACGTGGCTGGGGCTTCCAGCATGACAATGATCCCAAACACACCGCTCGGGCAACGAAGGAGTGGCTCCGTAAAAAGCATTTCAAGGTCCTGGAGTGGCCTAGCCAGTCTCCAGACCTCAGCCCCATAGAAAATGTGTGGAGGGAGTTGAAAGTCCGTGTTGCCCCAAAACATCACTGCTCTAGAGGAGATCTGCATGGAGGAATGGGCCAACATACCAGCTACAGTGTGTGCCAACCTGGTACAGGAAACGTCTGACCTCTGTCATTGCCAACAAAGGTTATGCTACAAAGTATTGAGTTGAACTTTTGTTATTGACCAAATACAGGGGGTCCTCGACTTACGACGTTGATCCGTTCCTAGGTGGCGACGTAAACCGATTTTCGGTGTCAGTTGGAACATACGTACATACTGTAGGTAAATAACATACTGTAAGCAATTATCCTATCCTAACACAGTAATTATCAAAAAACGAGCCGCGTAACCGTGTATTCTTCCGCCGCGCACACCAAACCACTTAAGTCGAAGCAAGGATTTATACAGTAAATGGGAGATGTGTCGTAACCACGAAACGTCGTAACTCGAGGACTACTTTTACTTATTTTCCACCATAATTTACAATTAAATTCTTTAAAAATCCTACAATGTGATTTCCTGGATGTTTTTTTTCTCATGTTGTCTCTCATAGTTGAAGTGTAGCTATGATGAAAATTACAGACCTCTCTCATCTTTCTAGGAGAACTAACAGAAGACCGATTCCAACACTTATATTACAACAAATGTATGTGATCTCTATACCTCCGTGTGTGTGTGTGTGTGTGTGTGTGTGTGTGTGTGTGTGTGTGTGTGTGTGTGTGTGACAGGTCACAGAACACGTCTGGTAGGCGGTTGACAGTTTTGACGGTTGTGCACTAATTACGTGACAAATAATTAAGCGTGTTCACATACACCCTTACACATGCCCTTACACACACCTGTCTATAAGCTCATGATGCATGACCTCTTAGACGTTGTACTGACTGACCGCCCACTCGCAGACGCCCAGGGAATACAGAGGCAGAATACAGAATACGAAATAATAATTAATATAAGGAATATTACGCGCCCCTTTCTAAACTCACACGCAAACAAACACAGCATGCGACTTTCAGAAAGAGAGCAGGAATGCCATTGTGTGGCCGAAAAACAGAGATTCCCGCTCCGAGGCAGGTCAAACTGCAGATGCTCGAGAGCGGGGCTAAAGGATGGGAAAATTAATGACTACAATGGAGTCTTTGCATTTTTCTTAGCGACGGGAGGAAAAAAAAAAGAGTAGCCAAGACAAGACGTGTGACAAGCTCTATTATTTGGTTATGGTGTGAGAGAGGAGGCTGCATACTGCGTCGGGATGAGAGGCGGCGGTGACGGGGCGCTGAGGGTATTCGCCGAGGGAGAGGGGAGGAGGGGGTTTGAAGTGTCAAGAGGGCCAAAGAGATGGAGGATGATGAGAACAGGGCCGTCCCTCCTTCCTTTTGTAGGCACGTCGCGTGGAGCTACCAGGCCGTCAACATAAAGACAAATTATCTCGCTGGGAATTTCATGGCCAGGGAAGACCTGTCACCCACTAGAGCCCTCTCTCTCTGTCTGTCTCTCTCTCTCTCTCTCTCTCTCTCTCTCTCTCTCTCTCTCTTTGGGATCCTACACTGCTTTTACTGCCAAAAAAGAGGAAGCCCTTTATAGGATTCCTTTATTGGTTCAACAGGTACATCAGGTGACCAGCCTTCACATTCTTTAAAGATGTTCTATAAATTAAAAACAAAGTGCTACCCTATTACCAATTAGACGAATTACTGAAGCATTCTGAAGTCATTATAAAATGATTAATGATTCAAAAGAACCATTAAAAATGACAAACACCTGCTTTAAAACACCGAAGGGAACCTTTGCAGGTCAGAAAGTGTAACACGAGCACGCTTTCAGTAGCTATTGAGGTTTAGGCATTTATTTATTTCTTACTCGTTCATCATAATTAATAGATCTGGAACTACACTATGGACAAAGTACACGTCTGATTGCACAACTACGGCCAATTTTGAGAAACTAAGAATAGGGAGAATATCTTATACTGGGCTTATACTGGAGCTGATATGCCACAAACCTTTATTTATTTTCTTATGTACTTTATTGGATGTTAAAAGGTCTAAAAAGCAGCTGCCTTACGTGGTTCTGTTACTGTATGTTATACAATCTTCTACTAACACAATACAGCTCTGCATTCACAGTGAGTGAACAAATTAAACGCTGATTATAAGACGCTACTTCTGTAAGATAATATATCCCCTGGCTAGAACAGGCTCATACTCGGACCTTGTGGAGTTTGCATGTTCTCCAGGTACTCCGGCTTCCTCCGACATTCCAAAGACATGCCCTAGGTTACCTGGTGGCTCTAAATTGGCTCGTTGCTAATGTGACTGACTGGTATCGATGTAACCTCGCTCCTGTCGTGAATAGCCAAAGACGTAAACAAAAATCTGTGAAAATCTGTTTTTAATATTCTAGATTTCTTTTTCTTGTCTAGCGTAATTATTTACCCTGCGTTACCTTATTTATTAAGGAAGCTGTAACCTGTTTTGCGTTGTTTAAGCACTTAGCATAGCTAAGCAGTTTTAAGATAACGAGAAAGCAGTGCATTCATTTTCACACCCCTAACCCGATTGAGGGTAGAACCGGGCGCGGACACACTCACTCTGTCTTTGGAATGTCGGAAGAACCCAGAGTACCTGGACAAAACCAGCGTGGGCATGAGGAGAACATGCAACCTCAACACAAAGTCCGCAGTGGTCGTGGCTCAAAGGGTGGTCCTGCCAAACACGGCTTTCTTTATAACATGCTGTAACCAATTCTCATTTAAACAGGTTTACTTCTAAAATCATGACGACTCATGGGGTTTGTTTAGTTTAACAGGGTATTTTATTAGGATATGAGGTTAGAGTTTGCGTTTCCAAACTGCGTATAGGATAAAGACGTTCTAGTACACTTTACATTTCATCCTAGGCGCTACAAAGAGCAAACACATCTGCAAACGCTGCCTAACCATTTACTCTGGAGTTGACGCGCACTAACGGGACTCATAAGAGGACAGGAGTTATGCCTCTAATTGTCCCAGCGCCGCTTACACCATATGGAATTAATCTCTACAACTAAATAATGGTGTCATAACTCTTGAGGACACAAAGGCTTTTGATCATGTTCAATATTTTACAACAAGATGTTCTACAACGGCTCTTTCTGATTTGGCTTACACGCATGCATCCAAACAGCAGTGGAAATAAAGGGAACAATGCGCCTTTGAGCGCTCCCTAGAAACAGAGCAGAGCCCATTGTGGTCAAAGGTATAATTTCAATTGCGCCATTATGACAGGGCCTTTCAAACAGATCCTGAAGTGCACAAAGGGTTCAGGCCCTCGAACGCAGGGGGGTCGGTCGGAGGGGGGTCCGTATTCCTGTAGATGCAGACCCCAAACACATTTCCCCCACTTTTTCCTTCCTCTATCGCCCTTCCTTACTAAAGCAGGGGCATGAACTTGGATGGATCCAGCTCTGCTCAGCATGATGAATGCTGCGTTTGGAAAACAGTGTCACAATTGGAAGAATAATCTCAGCCCCGGCCCGGCCCTCCGCTCCCCTCCCCTCCGCTCCCCTCCCGGCGCTTCACGCCGAGCCCCAATCCAATTCACTGATACCCACACAGATGAGGACGGCCGGATCAAGCCCAGTGAAAGTGGAGGAGGAAGAGACAGACGGAGAGTGAGCACAAGTGCCCTAACTTTTCTCATGTCACATGCTCATCAAGGTCTGTAGTGCAAGGGGGGCCCTCGAGCCAAAAGGGTTTTTCTTTGCAAAGGGGGAGCTTTAAAGACACTGCTTTGAACTAAATTCATGGCCTATTTGCATAAGCAGATTTGAGAGCGCTGAAAGGATGAAGCTCTCACTCTCCGGCCATTAATATGCCAGCTAATTCAGCCCAGTGTAAGCCCATTGAGAGCTCACTAAGGGCCAGTTATCCCATCGCCATTGTTTAGCGTCTGAACCAGCCCTGGCAGTTGTTACAAATTACATACTTAATTGATTTCAAATCTGCCACAAACCGCACAACCGGGGGACGCCGCGCCATCGGCCGGATCGGGATCCAGAAGCCGCGCTCGCCGTCCGATTGGCCGCACACATGTTGCATGGATTAAAACAACATGTTGTGCACATGGATAAGTTGTGTAATCGCGAAAGATGCATAACCTTGGCCTTGTCAGGATCAACTGCGAGCGCTGAACTAGAATCAAAGCATATGCTGCCCAACTGTTCGACACGGAGGTTCAAAAGGAACGGCTGAAATACGCAGGACTCCTCCTGCATGCTTTCCGACAGGAGACAGTAAAGGCTCGTCAGTCGGACGGGCTGTAAAAGCTACTAAATAGGCCGTGCGTCCAATAAAAGTCTTGCAGTCTGAATTGTCAGTCATATGAGGTTTATCGTGCTTAGTTTATCCAAAGATAAGACCTGTCCACCAGCCTACCGTCGTCTCAGATTATATGTTTGATTTTCTAAATAAAAACACGTTACATGATTTAAATATGTTCACTTTAAGCTTTTGAGACCTAAAAATGAAAAAGTTCACCGGAGGATTATAGAGCACACCAATTTAGTGCTTGTTTTTTGCGTTAAACGTCCGCGTTATGTTCTGTGAAACAAGACGTCGACTTTGTCCGGACATTAGCATGGATACTTTGCGCAAACCATAATATTAATTAAAACACAGCGTGAAAACACTTAGTGCAGTACTGCACAGGACAAAGCAGTCCCTCTTGTCTTTGTCTTTTATAAAACTTGAAAACGAAAGTGTTACCATGTTGTTTCCTGCCTTTCAAGACCGCGATTCTCTTTTCTGTCAGTAAGAGTTTGCTCGTGCTAGTTTTCTGTCATTCAGATGTGAATTGGATGTGTAGTCGACATATTTTTATCTCTTATTTTAATTCTTAAGACCTCAGCCATTAAAGTGAAATGGCGCACATATTAAAAATATCTATAAAAATTAAGAGTATGGAACAAAATTCTGCGAGGCCTGGTGAAAATGCTTGTCTGGATCTTGGTGGAGGATTTCTAACACACCTCAAAGCTTTGCAACAACCACTCGAAGACCAGTAAAGATCTGAATGGCATGGACTTTACAGTCTTCTTTAACGCCACCCAGCATTTATGGGGGCACTTGAAGTCACAGAGCATTCAGTGACGTCACATACCAAATAGTATTAAACGAGATAAATAAAATATTGTAGAAGCAATTTCAAAGCATTACGTATGCTCTTTCGTTAGACTTGGCGTCCAAACAAGGTTATTATTATGAAATGTTGGGTACATAATGCCGTGTGTTGCAGTCTGATGAGAACGAGGCCCTGACCCTCCCAGATTAGTACCCGTTGTGTGATAGGTGGGCACTGGCATTGGTCTTGGCCTTAACAGTTACAGTTTTAGTGAGATTATTTTGGTGAGAGCTCCAAACACATTGCCTCGCTGTCTGTTTATGTAAGGCGGTTTTCTCCGTCCCCTCTTCGCCCTCCAGGACATCAAAGCTGGAGAGAGGCGTGCTATTCTGGCGCTCCCTTGACTCTCGACGTGTGGTATCGTGGCTCGAAACATCGGACCCTTTTAACCCATTCTGTGGAGATTAGGCAGCGCCTTCAGTTGGGCATTAGGGAAACTATAGTAACCAATAAGCTGCGTGTCGCTGAATGGAAGCTATGTATCTTGTCACAGTGGAGCTGTCGGGACATCATGGTCTCAGACAAGTTCCTCGGCAGGGTTTTGGCTCCCTTGACAGGGGCCCCCTTCTTTTCAAGCTTGACAAAAAGTGACACCCCAAAAACGCCACCCCCTCTGCCCTGCATCGCCATCCCTCCGTCCCTATTCTGTATCGGACATTCCCGTGATGGTAATTTCCATTTCCATGTTCAGAGGACGTGCTGAGCTCAACAGAGGCAAAAACAAAGAGTCATCTTGGATCCAGAACATTTTGGAGGCACTTTTCAAGGAAATGGCTAACGTCCATCCGAACAGACGAGGCAATTAGAAGAAATGAGTAAAAAAAAATCTGCTCAGCTTTTCAGTGATTGGCCTGTAAGTGGGTGTGGGTGGGAACGTCAGCTCCTGGAGGCCCCACGATCCAAACGCGGTGACGCCCAAGATCCATCCTTCCTTAAGGATAATGCCTCGGTCGTTGTAGCTCTAGTCGATGAAGCATCTTGCCTTTCTGTCCTTACCCTCGTTTCGTGAACATCTAAAACCTAAAACTGTTAAGATAAACCTTTCCTCGGTCCATTTCAGGTAGCTCTCGAAAGCTCGTCGGATGAAGCCTGAAGCAGGCTTCTTATGTGCGGACCTGGGAAATAACCGGTGTTGTACAGGGCGTTGGGAGCAGACTGTGTGGGTGTGCGAGTGTGTGGAAGTGTGTATAAGTGGATCTTGTGGAGAGAGGCCAGGCTGGGAAAAGGCCAGGCTCCTCGGCAGGCTCAGACTTCATTAAGAGGTGCAAACAGATCTCGGCAGGGCCCTATGGTGCTCTGACACACACACACACACACACACAGAATAAAGCCCAAAGTCTCTCCACACCCAAACGCAGAACCACACACAAGACAGAGACTAATGGCACTCCAAAAATACACACACACATACACACAATCACAAACTAACAATCAGCAGGACACTGTGGAGCCGCGCACCATAAGCCTAGCGTGAGCTAAAGGCTCCAAGCAGCGACGACTCATTAAAACTTAGATCCCGGAACAACTGCCGCTGGGTCGGCCTGCTAGGAGCTGCTGGTGAACTCTTGCCATTTTCACTCTGAGACAAGCTGCTGTTTTAATTTGATTGTCAGTGGATTGTTAAAAGAAAGTAGCCTGTGGGCATAAATCAATAGAGATCAACAGAAAACAGGGAAATAAAAGAAGAAAGGAAGAGAGAAAGAAAGAAAGAAAGGTAGAAAGAAACAAACAAACACGCCAGTGGTTTTTAAACGAAAGAAAGCAAGAATAAAGAAAGAAAGAATATCATGACAAGAAGAAAGACAGAACAACAGAAAGACCAAAATGGCAAAGGCAGAAAGAAAGAAAGAAACAGTCCAGTGGTGTTTAAGAGAAAGAAAGCAGGACAGAAAGAAAGACAGACAGATACAAACTTTTTACATTTTGTAATCTATTTAGTGGAAAACTTAGTTGACAGTTTTCACATATTATGGAAAAGAACACAAAACTAGTTGACTTCATTTTGCTTATAACGGAAGTCTCAGAGCAGATATTTACTTCAAACGCTTTCATGAACGTATTTACTACAGTCCAACCCAGAAAACTATTTCCAATAAATCTTTCCATTATTTATTATGATAAATTACTACATCGTTCGAGTAATTTTAAAGTCTACCAACTCAGCGCAGTACTTTCAGTTCTTTGTGTTATACGGAGTATTCTTTGTACCACTAAACTACATAAACTACCTCCTTCATAATTACTTACTGTATTAAATCAGAAGCTCGGGGTGCAGGCAGCAGAAGGAAGCTGTTCCATCCATTTGATTGGTGAGTTAGTGGCTTTAATAACAGGTGAGGGCTTTAAAGGTACTGGACTATGGACCAGAAGGTCCAGGGTTCAAATCCCACCTCTGCCAAGCTGCCACTATTGGGTCCTTGAGCAAGGCCCTTAACCCACAATAGCTTGGATTGTAAGACTGTACCAATTGTAACTCAGTCTGGATAAGGGCGTCTGCTAAATGCTGTAAATGTAAATGTCAAACAGACACGCATTAGAGCAGGAACTGTAGAATTGTTAATATATAATTCCTCCTCTAGGAAACAGGACTACTTTTTTAGGCGGAGGAGTTTTATGCATCTTTAATAGTTGTGAAGCACATCCTGTTAGTTATTTACTTACATCCTCTCTGTCGCAGCTCTGGTGCTGGCGGTAAGCGGCAGCTGCTGGGAGATGATCCCCAGACTGGCCTCTGCTCCCTCAGGCGTGGCTGATGACGCCTGATGGCTGAAAGGCACTGTCGGGACTCCCCTGGGTTACTTTGTACCCCCTGAGTGTATTTATTGATTCATTTCTAAATGTATTTGTTGAATGGTGGATAAATCTGCGAGGTGAACAAACCTTGATTAGCGCTTTAAATTCGTCATTTTCAGGTCCTAGGAAAAGAATGTGATGCTTCTGGGACGTATTACCGCCTCAGTCAGCATATTTCCATAATTTAGTGAGTTATAAATAAGCAGGACTTCCTTTCTTTAAATTATCGCCGTGCTAATTACATGGACGCTTCATCGAAAGTACTCCTGTAACTGGCGAGCGGCGCTTGCTCTTTTCCCTCAAATAAAATCATCATAGCTGTGGCATTTGGCCGAAGGCGCTTGCGTTCACTCATGAATGCGCAGCAACCATCCCATAATTCTGCTTCCCAGAGCAAGTAAATACGCAGCCGTGCTGCGTTCTTGTTTGGGCAGAAGCTCGCCCCGCTCGCCGCCGATCTCAGAACCTTCTGGAAGCTTCTGAAGGACGCCGTGCCTGTGCCGCGGGTTTCCGTCTGCCAGGCATATTTGGCCATTTAGCGGGCCGCCCGTGCGGATCAGATAGGTTAAGATGGCCCTTCTCAGCCAGCCGGGGGCAAGAGCGAGAGAAAAGCACATCGAAAAGGTGTAAATTTCACTTCCACACTTTTGATTAAGTCAAGCATGAAAAGAAATGTAATACTCTCGAGTGGCAGAGTCTTTGCACCATTGATGCCGTTACTTCTGCCTGAGCAGAGCCAGTGAGCGCGGCGTAGCCTCGGCCCGCTAAAGACTCGGCCAGATGGAGGGCTTTCTGTGCCTCTGAAAGGAAGCTTAAGAGCTCCTCTCTCTTCAATCCCACTCAATACGACCTGGGAGAAGTCCCAGTCCATGCTGCCCCCTTTAACCTCACCAGCCAGTACTCATTTACTCTCTCTCTCTCTCCTCTCTCTCTCTCTCTCTCTCTCTCTCTCTCTCTCTCTCTCTCTCTCTCTTCGGTTCCAAAGCTGGTAGCTTCAGCCATATGGACTTGTTTAAAAACTCCCGCAGCTTGCTAAACACAAGCACAACAACACCGGCTTCATAATTGGTGCTGGCTAAAGCAGACCACCCCCTCTACCCCACACACACACACACACACACACACACGTATGCAGGACTGATCCGTCATTAGTAGAAAAGCTTCAATAGAAAGGATTACTTTCGATTATTTTTATTAATAATAATAAAATATGTAATTAACTAGCAGCTTTTAAATTATTTATTACATAAAAGGCAGCATTTTATTGTTTTGGATGCATGTGTAAAAATATATTATTATTATTTTTAAGCATATCTAGGTCAACATGGTTATTATTATTTATTTACTTGCAGCAAATCCGATACTTTCAAATTAGGCCAATTTAGCCTATTTGGAGTGAACCGGGGAGAACATGCAAACTCCACACAGGCCGAGTACGAGACTGGGAGCATCTGTTTGTTCACTTTCAAAAAATGCATTTATTATTATAATTAGAATGATAATAAGTAATAATTTGTCTTTACAGACATATGAAGCCAATGGCGTGTTTAAGTCCATACGTGTCTAATGTCATGCATTTCTGCCCTTACGACTACATTCTGTTTGTTTTCTCACCTATTTTAGGCCTTTCAATTAGGATATCGTCCATCGAGCACTTTGTGCTTGTTTTTAGTGTCGGACACTCGAACCTCCGAAAAAACAGCCATGTTGGGGCATTTCCAACCAGCGAGGGCTTTCAAGAAGTGAAACCGAACCCCAGAAAGCGCCCTGCCTCTCCTCCATGGCCGAGCGGAATTGGGAGGCCTTTGTAAAGACTTAATAGAATCTTTAAGCGCTCCAACAATCCTCTCCCCCGGAGCTGCATTAAGCAGTTATTGTAAAGGGACAATGACCTAAATAGCTCAACATCAACTTCATTAGCCATGCGGCCAGGACTGAGAGTGTTTCACGGTGCAGCCTATTGTCAGGGCTCACCCCAGGTGAGCATTAAATTGCAAATGATACCCTGAAAGACGAAGAGAAGGAGAGAGAGAGGCCGCGAGAGAGAGAGAGATACACACAGAGAGAGGCAGACGGGGGTGTGAGCGGGAGAGAGAAAGAGAATGAAAAGGCAGTGGAAGACTTGCTCTGACCATAAAAAATCCAATACATCACTGCTCTGGGGGAGCGAATTCCTCTCGTCTCCTAAGTGTCTTATTTGTAAGCAAGAGTGAGCAGAGGCGGGAGAGAGATACAGAGCGAGAGAAAGGAGACCCCGGAGTCTAATGACAGACTGATGGTAATTACTCCAGGTCTTCAGCAGAGGCTCCCTATCGCCACATTCCTTCTGCAAATTGGAAAACTGGGAAAAATAAGGAGTGAATTGGATTTAGATAAAGCCAGACTCGGGTGAAATAAGTCCTCGTTCGCTTTGAGCAGTCACCTATACTGAGGCCTTCACCCCAGTTCTATTTATACCCAGGAATTTACCTGGTATTTTGGGGGGGGTTAAGCGTGAACACACCCAAGAGTCAGAATTCCAGGTCGAGACCGAAGTCAAGGCCTAGCAGTTCTCAGGTAATTATTGAGGAACGCTTCGGAGACCTTCTGAGACGACCCCGAATTGGATTTGCATCGAGTCCCTTATTCACAGCTTTTTTACAATCTAAGCAGTTGTGGGTGCTCCTGCCCCCGACTTTGGCACTGATCCACAGGCCAGTACCTTAACTACCATAGCCCCACAAATCTTTCAGCTGCTCTCGTGAGGAGTTACTAGTGGTTATGGCACAGGTTCCTGATGCAATCCTCCCATTTTATGGGCCTCCAGGTTTGGCTTTTTCCCTGCTTGACCTTCAGGAGGCAAGCCCCATCCATGACTGAACCCAGGATCTTTAACCCTTGTGGCTGCACTCACTGGGACATAGAGGCTGCAAATAAATTGATAGTCCGTGCAGCGTTGGTCCAGGTAATGAGGTTCAGTCCTCGCCTACGGTTTGGCATGTTCTCCCTCGTCTGCATGGGTTTCTTTTAGGAACATTACTCCCATCTCTGAAAAAAATCAGTCTGAAACTAGAAAAAATGCTATATTTGTCAAATATATATAATGCTATTATATCAAAAATGCTGCCAATAGGGTAAGCAAATTTTGCTTAGTAAGATTTTTTAACATAATAATACTAATACTAATGCTTCAAGTGAAAAGCCCTGATTTTATAACTTAAATTTGGACAGAAGACATTGGACTGTGAATTTTTATGCTTAATTTGAGCCCTAAATGACTTCAGATAAGGTCACATTTTATTTTAAGGGAAGGTGACCAAGGCATTTCTTGCAACATCATCTTACACGTTCAGTTCCTTGCAAGTCAAAAGTTCTTATCAGAGAAAAAAACAAGATTTGTGCTTTGATAAAAGATCATTTCACTTGCTAAGATTTTGTTTTTGCAGGGTGTAAGTGAATAAATGAATCATGCCTTGTATTCCCAGGATAAGATAGACCCACTGTTGCTATAAATAATACATGTTACATGATCTGCACTGCCAGGATTATGGTCCAATCAAGCAAAGCGTGAGCAAAAGACGCAGCCGATGCACGGAGTCCGTGGGATTCGCTTTAAACGTCAACATCCTCATTCATGCCACGAGCCTAAATCACCTAAAGCCATCCTGAGTTCTGGGTTTGGAGTGTCCAATCCACTCCAGCCTCCATTCTTGACAAATCGATAAAGCGCATCCTCCCAGGGTTCCAGCAGAACGGTTTGCGAGATCAACATGTTAATAAAACGCCTTCATCAACAGGCTCAGGAGGAAGCGCTGAGTGACACTAAGAGATGCAGCAATATCAGGACGGGGAGCTGTGGGGTTCCCAGGCGGAACTTAGCGATGTCACCCTGCCGGATGAGAAACTGGGCCTTTGCATATTCTCTGTCACCGGCGGCTGAAGTGAAGGCACCCCAGAGGCCGGATGTTGCTTTTGCTGCTCGCCTGGCAGAGTGGAGTAAATTAAAGCTGCGGATTAGGCCTGGCTGAGATGGCGGATGACAGGCGCAGAGGCGGCGGGTCTGGCCGAGGACTCTCTCTCGCCCTGCCCATATGTCTTCATGAAGTACCACAGTGGGGGTTCGCTAATGAGAGCGCCGCAGCATGGCAGTTTAGCTCTCAAACACCAGAGGACACACACGTACACAAAAAGACCCACACGGATACGCACAAATGCCACATTTACAACAGCTAATTGCAACACGATCACATCAACAGGAGAAAAGAAACACAAGCACCCGATTTACTGTAAGAAACGTATTTAAAGGTCCCAGAAAGTCCCGATTTCTGCTTTCTGATTTCTAGGAAAAACTGCGTACTGCTGTGAAATTGCATCAGAAAGCAAATAAAAAGCCGAGATAATTCAGCCGCAAGCGCACCAGTTCATCGCTTATCTTGGTTGGCGAGGGTTCTCGCGGTTCCGGTTTCAATCCCTGAAAGCGATACGGCACCAGGTGGTGACGAGACTCCTCGCCAAGTCGAAACGCAACTCGGAGCCACCATACCATCCAGAAGGGCTCAGCTGGCAGAGCACGGGCTTCCAAGTACTTTCTTACTGTACTTAAGTATTTTACACCAGTATTTCTGTAACTTTTACTTACTTCCTTTACAAAGAAAAATCCGCAATTTTACTCACTACATTTACATTTACTTTAGTTTTTTATCTATTGATTTATCTTTTTAAATAGCAGAGTTTCAAAGAAGAACTGGTGTAAAAATGGTTTGTCGGACTAAAATGTTGTGGCGGTGTTTCAGAGAGTCGATGATAACCATAGTTTGGGTTAAATATCAGGATTTACTTCTTTACCGAATATCACCATGTCTAGTTATGAGCAAAAATCCAAAGGATCTCGTATATTTTGGTTCCTGGTAGCTGAAAATTTGATCTAAAGATGACGATGTTATTTGTATGATTGTTTGCAGATGATTCATGTAGCTGTCGTACAAACCATTATGTACCCTCAGTGTCTCTGTACCCCTTACCTTCAATTACAAAAGGCGTTTTAAAGAAGCCATACTTCAACTTTTACTTGGGTTTTTTCCATCATGTTAGTAGTGCTTTTACTTAAGTAAAGAAATTGATTATAACGAATAACCCAATATCCCAATGAATGTGTGCCGTGTTTTTGATCAGGCGCCGAACAGAGCAGGTGGAGCCTCATTAGGACCCTTTAAGGCTTTAAATATGGCTGATGAAGGCCGCTAATGAGAACTCAGAAGAACTTACCTGCAGCATGTGGAGTGATCTCTACCTGGAGACACCTGTGCTGGGCCTGGAATGGGTTTGAGTGCAGCCAGACATGTTTAAATGACATTTTTGCTTTATTGCTTGTGTTAACGCTCCCAAAAGTTATTTTGCTGTTTGGTACCTATAGGTGGCGCTGTGTCCGTGTGTGAGGCTTTAATTGGTGTGACACATCACCAGCTGGCTCTGATAAGGAGCCGGCGGTGGATGAGGTGAGGCCTGGATTCTCAGCTCTCCTTAATAACCGTAAGACTGTAATCTAATGGTTAATATGACATAGGAACTCAGAAGCTGTTTGGTTTATAAGGGAATGGTTTGGTTTAATGTGACTCATCTAAGTTTGAGTTAAGAGATTCTGCTGATCACCTTCAGGGGGGCACTTGCTAACGGATTGACTGAACCTGGGTTGTTTCCCTCATGGCAAAGGCACGTTAGTCAGTGGCTAGAAATGGCTAAACGATCCAAATCGCTGGATGATAACTTCTTTAAGCAGCCAAAGACTGTGGGTACCGAAGAACAACTACAGTTTGGACAGACAGGTGTCACGGAGGCACCCGTTACTGGCATTACAAGCCTCTCTGCTCCAGTCTCGACTCCATCTGACCAGCGTTTTCAACAGCTTAGCCACATTTCAATGGATGGATGGACGGATGGATGCACGGATAGATAGATGGATGAATATATGGATAGATGAATAGATAGATGGATGGATGTATAGATAGATGAATGGATAGATAGATGGATGAATAGGTGGACGGATGGATAGATGGATGGATGGATGGATGGATGGATGTATAGATGGATGAATAGACGGATGGATGGATAGATAGATAGATCAATAGATAGTTGGATGGATGAATAGATAGATGGATGGATAGATAGATGGATGGATAGTTGGATGGATACATGGATAGATGCTTGGATGGTTGAATGGATTGATAGGTGTATGGATAGATGGATGAATAGTTGGATGGATGAATAGATAGACGGATGGATATATGGATGGATGAATAGATAGATGGATGGATAGATAGATAGATAGATAGATAGATAGATAGATAGATAGAAGGGTAAATAGTTGGATAGATGGATGGATAGTTGGATGGATACATGGATGGATGCTTGGATAGTTGAATGGATGAATAGGTGGATGGATGAATAGATGGATGGATGAATAGATAGATGGACGGATACATGGATGGATATGGGTAGATAGATGGATGAATAGATAGATGGATAGATAGATGGGCAGATAGATATATAGATTGATGGATGGATGGATGAATAGATAGATAGATGGATAAATAGACATGGATGGATAGATAGATAGATAGATGGATGGATGCTTGGATGGATAGATGGTTGGATACATACATGGATGGATAGTTGTATGGATAGATGGATGGACAGATGGATGGATGTATAGATAGATGGATGGATACACGGATGGATGGATGGTTGAATGGATTGATAGGTGTATGGATAGATGGATGAATAGTTGAATGGATGAATAGATAGATGGATGCTTAAATGGAAGGATAGGTGGGTGGATGGATGGATAGATGGATGGATGCTTAAATTGATGGATCGGTGGATAGATGGATGGACGCATAGATAGATGGATGGATGAATAGATAGATGGATGGATAGATGGATGAATAGATAGATAGATATTTAGATAGATAGATAGATAGATAGATAGAAAAATAGAAAGATGGATAGATGGATGGATACACGGATGGATGGATGGTTGAACTGATGGATAGGTGGATGGATAGATGGATGGATGGACAGATGAACGAATAGTTGGATGGATGAATAGATAGATGGATGGATGCATAAATTGATGAATCGGTGGATGGATGGATGGACGCATAGATAGTTAGATGGATGGATGAATAGATAGATAGATAGACAGATAGATAGATAGATAGATAGATAGAAAAATAGAAAGATGGATAGATGGATCGATACATAGATAGATGGATTCTTGGATGGCTGAATGGATGGATAGATAGATGGACAAATGGATGTATAGATGGATGGATGCTTAAATTGATGGATAGGTGGATGGATGGATGGACGCATAGATAGTTAGATGGATGGATGAATAGATAGATGGATAGAAAAATAGAAAGATGGATTGATACATAGATAGATGGATTCTTGGATGGCTGAATGGTTGGATAGATGGATGGATAGGTGGATGGATGGATGGACGCATAGATAGATAGTTGGATGGATGAATAGATAGATGGATGGATAGGTGAATGGATGGATAGATGGATGCCTGTATAGATGGATGAATGCTTGGATAGTTGAATGGATGGATAGGTGGATGGATAGATAGTTGGATGGATGAATAGATAGATAGAAGGATGAATACATGGATGGATGGATGGATAGATAGTTGGATGGATGGATGAATAGATGGATGGATGAATAGATAGATAGATGGATAGATAGATAGATCTGTGGATGGATACATAGATAGATGGATGGACAGATAGATGGATGATTGGATAGATGGATGGATACACAGATGGATGGATGGATGCTTGAATGGATGGATAGGTGTATGGATAGATGGATGGATGGACAGATGAACGAATAGTTGGACGGATGAATAGATAGATGGATGGATGCTTAAATTGATGGATGGGTGGATGGACGCATAGATAGTTAGATGGATGGATGAATAGATAGATGGATAGATAGATAGATAGATGGATAGATGGATTGATACATTGATAGATGGATTCTTGGATGGCTGAATGGATGGATAGGCGGATGGATGGATGAATAGATAGATGAATGGATAGATAGATGGATGGATGAATGGATAGATAGATGGATGGATGAATAGATAGATGGATGGATAGTTGGATAGATACATAGATGGATGAATAGATGGATGGATGAATAGATAGATGATGGATGGGTGAATAGATGGATGGTTGAATGGGTGGACAGGTGGATGGATAGATGGACAGATGAATGGATGGATGAGTAGATAGATAAATAGATAGATAGATAGAGAGATAGATAGATAGATAGATTGATGGATGGATACATAGATGGATGGATGAATAGATAGATAGATGTATGGATGGATGAATAGATAGATGGATATATAGGTAGATAGATGGATGGATAGATAGATGGATGGATAGTTGGATGGACAGATAGATAGATGTATGGATGGATGGATACATAGATGGAGGGATGGATGCTTGAATAAATGGATAGTTAGATGGATGAATAGATAGATGGATGGATAGATGGATGCCTGTATAGATGGATGGATGCTTGGATGGTTGAATGGATGGATAGGTGGATGAATAGATAGATAGATGGATGTATACATGGATGGATAGATAGATAGTTGGATGGATGGATGAATAGATGAATAGATAGATAGATGGATTGATAGATGGATGGATGGACAGATGAACGAATAGTTGGACGGATGAATAGATAGATGGATGGATGCTTAAATTGATGGATAGGTGGATGGATGAATAGATAGTTATATGGATGGATGTATAGATAGATGAATGGATAGATAGATGGATGGATGAATGGATAGATAGATTGATAGATGGATAGTTGGATGGATGAATAGATAGATGGATGGATAGTTGGATAGATACATAGATGGATGGATATGGATAGATAGATGGATGAATAGATAGATGGATGGATGAATAGATAGATAGATGATGGATAGGTGAATAGATGGATGGTTGAATGGATGGACAGGTGGATGGATAGATGGACAGATGAATGGATGGATGAGTAGATAGATAGATAAATAGATAGATGGATGGATAGTTGGATGGACAGATAGATAGATGTATGTATGGATGGATACATAGATGAAGGGATGGATGCTTGAATAAATGGATAGGTGGATGGATGAATAGATAGATGGATGAATAGATAGATAGATAGATGAATAGATGGATGGATAGATAGACGTATGAATATATGGATGCATGAATAGATGGATGGATGTATAGATAGATGGATAGATAGATAGATGGATGGATAGATGCTTGGATGGTTGAATGGATGGATAGTTGGATGGATAGATACATGGATGGATGAATAGATAGATGAATGGATAGATACATGGATGAATAGATGATTGGATAGATGGATGGATAGATGGATCGATGGATGGATAGATAGATGGCTGGATAGGTGGATGGATGCATGGATGGTTGAATGGATGGGTAGATGGATGGATGGATAGATGGATATGGATAGTTAGATGGATGAATAGTTGTATGGATAGATGGATGCTCGGATGTTTAGATAGATGGATGAATAGATGGATGCTTGGATGGTTGAATGGATGGATAGATACATGGATGCATGAATAGATAGATGAATGTATAGATACATGGATGGATAGATGATGGATGGGTGGAAAGATAGATGGATAGATAAATGGATGGATGGATATTTGGATGGATGAGTAGTCGGATGGATGACTAGATAGATGGATGGATGCTTGAATGGATGAATAGATAGATGAATGGATAGATAGATTGATAGATAGATGGATTGTTGGATGGATGAATAGATAGTTGGATAGATGGATGGTTGAATGGATAAGATAGATGGATGAATGAATAGATAGATGGATGGATGAATGGATAGCTTGATAGATAGATGGATGAATGAATAGATAGATGGATGGTTGAATGAATGGACAGGTGGATGGATAGATGGACAGATGAATGGATGGATTGTTGGATGGATGAGTAGATAGATGGATAGATAGATGGATGGTTGAATGGATGGATGGATAGATGGATATGGATGGATGGATAGATGGATGAATAGTTGGATGGATGAATAGATAGATGGATGGATAGCTGAATAGATGGTTAGGTAGATGGATGAATTGATAGATGGATGGACGGATGGATTGTTAGATAGATGAATTGAAAGATAGATGGATGGATAGATGAATGGATGGATGAATAGTTGGATGGATGAATAGATAGATGGTTACATGGATTGATAGATGGATGAATAGATGGATAGATGGATGAATGAATAGATGGATGGATGGATAGTTGGATGGACATGATATTATAATATCCAGTGTAATACAGAATAATTTATTTTTGGCTATGTTTTAAATCTTTATTCAAATGACAGTAACCAAAACGAGCATCCGGATCCCATTGGCCCTGGTTAGATTAGAGGTTCGGGAAGCGGCATCAAGATGATGATGGTTGTTAGAAAACAGCTGTTCCAGAGGTGGGGGTTACAGGAGCAGGGGCGCTTCGCTTGCAGGACAGAGGGACCAGGTTCTTAGGAGTTTGATTCTGAAGTACTCTGAAGATTACGAACCTGCTGCTCTAGCGGACAGACGATCCCAATAAAGAGGAACTCCTAATAAAGAGGAACTGATTTGCAGCAGATTTAAACTCTTAGCGGCTTTTGTTCATACATCCAACATAAACGGGTTATGGCAGATCAGCTGAAGTCTAACAGACAGCGATTTAAGATCTAATTTATAGCACTTTGGTCCGATGAGAGGGAACCACAGCACCTCACCGAAATAGCAGAACAACCCTGATTTAAACTGGGGCTTAATGCAGGGAGTTTAAGGAAGGGAAGGTGCAGGGCTCTGAACTTCAGTCTGCACTCAGTCTAAATACAGCTGAAGCCCTGGACTGTGGGGTAAAGAAGAGACAAGCACACCGTCTTTTACTGACAGGCAAAACAGAACATAAGGCATTATTCTCCAGCATCACATTTATATAAAATAAATAAATAAAACAGTGCAATCAATGCCCACCATCCACCCCCAACAGTAATTACAACCTTACACCTAGAAGAATGTTTTGTGCCACAAGGACAGGCTTGCTGGCTTAACCAGTGATGAGTAGAAGATTACAAATACTAAACTCATCTTGCCACTCAATTATTAAAAAAAAAAAAAAGGGGGAACAAATGCATAACTTCAGATTGATTACAACCTTAGGAAACAAACTGAGGAGCTGTTTTTCTACAGCAAAGAAAGAGGCCTGCTAGGTATGTAAGGGAGGAGGTGGAGGCTTTCATTTTATTAACAAAAAAAACAAAAACAAAACAAAAAAAAAACCTTCCATAACCCAGCATGCAGGGAACAATGCAATTATATTGATCAACAATGACAAAGAATTGAACCATTTAAACATGGGAAAGATGTAAAAAATAAAAACAGATAAAGGATAAAGTGCAACTGTGGCATAGAAACAACAGATGAGACTCAAACCAGCTTAAAAACAAACATGTTTTTAGTTATTCACCTCACACTCCTGATAAACAAAACATTTACAGACTTATTCTGAGTCAAAAAGCAGAGGGTATGGCTTTAGAAAACAAATTAAACAAACAAACAAAACAAAAAAAATTCTAAATCACACCAAAGAACACCTTCAGCGAACTGGAAGAGCAGTTAAAAATACAGAAGAATCAAAACCAGCTCTCAGTGAGCACCTCAGGAGGCGTTTCAGAATGAAGCCCTGTGAGCTTCTCTCTCTCCTCATTGGTACAGAACAGAGAGAAACCCAGAGCAGATGATCCTGGATCTGTTGATGACTGCAGCTCATCAAGAAACCCACAGGCTCTGATAGGAACAGGAAGTGGCTCAGACTGAAGCTAGAGGTAGTTCTGGAGGTGATGTGCTGTGACCCAGAGATACAAAAACAGTTCCCAATAAAAACACTGAATAAAATCAGCTGAATATCAAACCCACTCAGGTTAGAACCTTTTTAGACAGAATAAGATTCATCAGAAACCCTTCAGATTAAAGCAGAACTTAGTGGAGTCATTAAAAATAACCCACAACACAGAACCAGACTCAAACCCCAAGCAAAGCAGAAAGCAGAAGATACAAACCTCCACAAAGCGTTGCCCTGTTCAATTCAATGTTAAACCCATAAGCTCTGAACATGGTTCTAAATCACAGCCAGTGTTCCCATTAGAGAGAACCAGTTCAATCAGAAATAACCTCAGCAAATGAGAGGATGAGGAACAACCAGAAGAACCTGGAAATAAATCAGAACCCAAATCCTACATTAGATCACCTGAGGCATCAGGAAAACCCAAAAGCAGAAAGCTTTCAGTCATTCCATTACAAATAAAAACACATTTACAAACCACAGAACAGGTTTAGAAGTCACAAGGAATTAAAAAAAAAAAAACAAAAAAAAAAAAGGGGGGGGGGGGGGGGGGGGGTGGGGGGGGGGGGGTGTTCAGATATAATAAATGAACAGGACCAGAAAACCAACCGTTAGTTATGAAGGCCAGCCGAATGGTAAAGGTTTAAGATAGGGGTGTTCAGATATAATAAATGAACAGGACCAGAAACACCGTTAGTTATGAAGGCCCAGCCGAGCCGGGGCTGCAGTCCGAGGTCAGTCCGTGAGGGATGGAGGTCCAGTCCAGATCCATGAGCTACAGCACATCCCAAAAAACCCCCAAACAAAGCCAAAGTTAAATAAAGGAATTAAACGCCAACTGACCCTGAAATAACACTGCATAAACAAACCAACAAGTCACGGACTCTCAAACCAAACACACAGCTGAACAACAAGCCAAAGAGATGCACCAAATCCCCCAACATGGCAACCACCAACATCCAATTTAGTAACAGTTCATAAACAAATCAATACACATTCAAGCAAACACTGGTGTGTTTTTTTTTTTTTTTTTAAATAAATGTAATGTGTTGGCAGCAAGTCCTCGGCGGTGCCTCCGATCAGGCACTGCAGTCACAGTTGAGGGAGGAAAGGCTGGACATGGATCATCTCCAAATCCCAAAAGAGGTCAAAGACACAGAAACCAGGAGCCTGAAAGAGGAAAAAAAAAAAACCAAACCCAGTTACATAAGTGTAGAACACGTGTAAAACATTGACAAAACGAAAATGCTCTCCACTTTATAAACCATGCTAACAAACCATCAGATCAGAAGCATTTAGCACAAACTCAAAGCACTGTTTTTAAATGTTACTTCATAGCAAAACCGCCTAAGGCCCAGGAACAGCATCCAATTAAAGCCCATCCCCTCCACCTGTGGTGATCCTGAGGGTCTCCCACCCACCTGTAACTCCATCAAGCACAGTCCAGAGCTCAGCTGGTGTAGAACAAAGGAGAGGAACCGGACGAACCCAGACGTCCTTACAGGGGCTCTAGATGAAGAACCTGCCAAAGAGATGATCGATCCTAAGAACAAACAGAACGAAGGAGAATCAGGACTGATGAACAGTGAGAGCTCGACCCTGTGCTCGAACCGGAGCCCCATTATTACACAGAGACACAACCAGGAGGTCCAGCAGAGGGTTACCGCCCCAGGGCCAGAGTCAGGCTAACTGGAGCTCATCCAAAGCTTCCTCAAGATCAAATAAATCAGACTGCAGCAGCAAATTCAAAAACAGCACCAGAACAAAAAGTCAAAAACAGCAACAGCACATCATAAGAGCATCTTCAGAAAGAGCAAATCCAAAGTCATTCCAGGGACTGGCAGATAAACATCCGAGCAAAATTCCAGATCCTCCACCATCATCAAACAGCAGAAAAACTGTACAGTCCAGCAAAATAGCTTAAGATCAACCACAAGAAAATGAATCAGCACAGCAAAAAAGCAGCAACACAGGAAAGCATCAAATACAAAGCAGCAACACAAGCAGCAAACAGCTTCTACAAAAGTCCTTCATCAGAAGATAAGAGTAGGAGAGAAGATTCAGCAGTAAGAGACATGGCTCACCGTTCAGATGATCATAGTTTTATTGCATTAAGCACAGATTAAATCCAGCAACAGCAGGGTTAATCCTCAAGTCGGAATGATCGACTTCATTGGGAACTCCATACGTCCAG